>JAZDUH010000218.1:0-203284 GCA_036419115.1 Scarus forsteni | reverse complement strand
CTTTAACCCCAAATTGCGTGCCCTCAACTTGAGATAAACGTGAACGTGCCCCGGCACAAAAATTAGTCCCGGCGAAAAATTTATGAATCCAGTGTTTACGCAAAAAAAAGTGCGCCACAGCGCCCCCTAGTGGCCTTAAACTGCAGCCCCTCCGGCGACTTTCACCGATCGACTTGAAATTTGTAGGGCATCACTATCATGCCCGGAGCTACAAAAAAGTCTCTTACGACCATGGTCAATTCCGAACAGGAAGTTCGCAAATTAGCGTTGAATGTCGCGTTTTGGCGATTTGCTGGGTACGTATTTCAACGAACTCCTCCTAGGGTTTTTGTCGGATCAACTCCAGATTTGGATTGTGTATACTAGACACATTGACGATCAAAAGTTATTAAAAGAATTTTCGTAGCTCAATGGGCGTGGCCACAAACCACGCCCAAATTTGGCAAATTTTTCACTAACTCCGATTTGCACCAAATTTTTTGGGCATAACCCCCAAGTCAAGATGATCACAAATATATAATTTGTCATCACGAAATCCCAACACGAAGTTCGTAAATTAACGTTGAAATTCCGATTTTCGCGATTCTGAGGCCCGCATTTGAACGAACTCCTCCTAGGTTTTTTATCGGATCAATTCCAGATTTGGTTTGTGTATACTACACACATTGACGATGAAAAGTTGTTAAAAGATTTTTCGTAAGTCAATGGGCGTGGCCAGGAAGGACGCCCAAAGTTGACCATTTTTGGAACACACGTAAACCTTAATAACTCTCAAGTAATATGTTAGATCTGGACCAAAACAAGTACACATGTTCACTGTCCCTGGCTGACTTTATGTGTATGCTTTCTTTCAATCTCAAATATAGCGCCCCCTGCTGGTAACAGGAAGTCTGATGTTTTACTCTATCATTAAAATCTCCTCTGTTTTTCAACATATTTTTTTCAAATATTCTCAGAAAGGGTCTTCACACGTCCATGAAGCATCAGTGTTGAGGTCGTGTCCTGAGGTTAAAGGGTGCGGCAATGGTGAAGTCTCAAACTTTATTAGTGACTGAGCCAAAAAGGCCGGATCGGCCAGCGAATTCCCACCTATTTCAGCCCCAAATTGTGTGTGTTGCACTTGAGATAAACGCAACAAACCTAACCCAAAATTTCAGTCATGGCGGAAAATTTATGAATCCAGTGTTTGCACAAAAAATGTGCTCCATAGCTCGTGACTTAAAACTGCAGTCTCTACAGCTACTTTCACCTATAGATCTGAAATTTTTAGGGCATAACTATCATGCCAGGACCTACAAAAAAGTCTCTTATGACCATTGTCAATTCCTAACAGGAAAATCGCAATTTAGCGTTGAATGTCGCATTTTAGCGATGTGCGGGATACGTATTTGAACGGACTTCTCTTAGGTTTTTTATCGGATCAACTCCAGATTTGGAATGTAGATACCTCCGACATAGGAACAGTGCAACCCACTGGGCACTAGCTGTGTTTTATATTTCAAAAACCTGCTTGCATGTAGTGCCAGCAACATGCAGCGATTGCAACATGTGGCGCCAGCATTATTTAGCGGCACCAGCATTTCGCAAAAGCAGCATTTGGAGGATGCAATATGCGGCGGCAGCCACAGAGCCCAACGGGTGCATGGGGGCGAGGGCCCGATCATCGCCGCTTGCGGCTTTAATTTATTATTTTTTTTCTTCTTGCTCCACTTTAACCCCAAATTGCGTGCCCTCAACTTGAGATATACGCGACCGCGCCTATCCCAAAAAATTAGTCCCCCGAAAAAATTTATGAATCCAGTGTTTGCACAAAAAAAATTGCGCCATAGCGCCCCCTAGTGGCCTTAAACTGAAGCCCCTCCGACAACTTTCACGGATCGACCTGAAATTTTTAGGGCATAACTATCATGCCCAGACCTACAAAAAAGTCTCTTGCGACCATGGTCAATTCCAAACAGGAAGTTCGCAAATTAGCGTTGAAAGTCGCATTTTGGCGATTTGCGGGGTACGTATCTGAACGAACTCCTCCTAGGTTTTTGATCGGATCAACTCCAGATTTGGATCGTGTATACTAGACACCTTGACGATGAAAAGTTGTTAAAAGATTTTTCGTAGGTCAATGGGCGTGGCTAGAAACCACGCCCAAATTTGGCGAATTTTTGACTAATTCCGATTTGCACGAAATTTTATGGGCATAACCCCTAAGCCAAGCCGATCACAGATAAATAATTTGTCATAGGGAATTCCAAACAGGAAGTTCATAAATTAACGTTGAAATTATGATTTTTGCGATTTTAAGGCTCGCATTTTAACGAACTCCTCCTAGGTTTTTTATCCAATCAACTCCAGATTTGGTTTGTGTATACTAGACACATTGCTGATGAAAAGTTGTTAAAAGATATTTCGTAAGTCAATGGGCGTGGCCAGGAAGGACGCCCAAAGTTGACCATTTTTGGAAAACACGTAAACCTTAATAACTCTCTAGTAACATGTTAGATCTGGACCAAAACAAGTACACGTGTTCAGTGTCTCTGCCTGACTTAACCTATATACTTTGTTTCACACTCAAATATAGCGCCCCCTGCTGGTAACAGGAAGTCTGATGTGTAACTCTATTATTAAAATCTCCTCCGTTTTTCAACATATATTTTTTCAATAATCTCAGAAAGGGTCTTCACACCTTCATGAAGCAGCAGTGTTGAGGTCGTGTCCTGAGGTGAAAGGGTGTGGCCATGGCGAAGCCTCAAACTTCACTGATCGCCATGAACCTGGAAATCACTCTAACTCCTTCATTTAAGGTCCAGTCTGCTTCAAAATTCACAAACATGATCAAGGAACAACTCCTAACACATCTATAACTTTAATTCTCTGGTCCTCCAATCGCATCAACCTTTAGATATGTCATAAATTACATACGTGTGGTGGCAGCAGCATGCAGTGGTTGCGACATGTGGCGCCAGCAACATTTAGCGGCAGCAATGTTTCGCAACAGCAGCATTTGGCGGAAGCAATATGCGGCGGTAGCAGCAGGTCCCAACGGGCGCGTGGGGGGCGAGGGCCCGATCATCGCCGCTTGCGGCTTTAATTAGGGCCCGAGCCCGACCCGAAGGGCCGGCGGCGAAGGCCCTATTGTAATCGCTAGGATTATTATTAGGGCCCGAGCCGCGACCCGCAGGGGTCGGCGAAGGCCCTATTGTAATCGCTAAGATTATTATTATTATTATTATTCTCCCGCGACTTTAACCCCGAATTGCGTGCCTTCAACTTGAGATAAACGCGAACGCGCCCCGGCACAAAAATTAGTCCCGGCGAAAAATTTATGAATCCAGTGTTTGCCCAAAAAAAAATGCGCCACAGCGCCCCCTAGTGGCCTTAAACTGCAGCCCCTTCCCCAAGTTTCACGGATCGACCCGAAATTTTCAGGGCATAACTATCATGGCCAGACCTACAAAAAACTCTTTTACGACCATGGTCAATTCCAAACAGGAAGTTCGCAAATTAGCGTTAAAAGTCGCGTTTGGGCGATTTGCGGGGTACGTATTTCAACGAACTCCTCCTAGGGTTTTTATCGGATCAACTCCAGATTTGGATCGTGTATACTAGACACATTGACGATCAAAAGTTATTAAATTTTTTCAGAGGTCAATGGGCGTGGCCACAAACCACGCCCAAATTTGCCAAATTTTTCACTAACTCCAATTTGCACGAAATTTTTTGGGCATAACCCCCAGGTCATGAGGATCACAAAAATATAATTTGTCATTGACAATTCCGAAACGGAACTTCGTAAATTAATGTTGAAATTCCGATTTTCGCGATTCTGAGGCTCGCATTTCAACAAACTCCTCCTAGGTTTTTTATCGGATCAGTTCCAGATTTGGTTTGTGTATACTAGACACAATGATGATGAAAAGTTGGTAAAAGATATTTCCAAAGTCAATGAGCGTGGCCAGGAAGGACGCCCAAACTTGACCATTTTTGGAAAACACGTAAACCTTAATAACTCTCCAGTAACATGTTAGATCTGGACCAAAACAACTACACCTGTTCACTATCCCTGCCTGAGTTAATCTATATCTTTTGTGTCACTCTCAAATATAGCGCCCCTGCTGGTAACAGGAAGTCTGATGTTTTACTCTATCATTAAAATCTCCTCTGTTTTTCAACATAATTTCTTCTAATATTCTCAGAAAGGGTCTTCACACCTTCATGAAGCAGCAGTATTGAGGTCGTGTCCTGAGGTGAAACGGTGTGACCATGGGGAAGCCTCAAACTTCACTGATCGCCATGAACCTGGAAATCACTCTAACTCCTTCATTTAAGGTCCAATCTGCTTCAAAATTCACAAACATGATCAAGGTCCAACTCCTAATACATCCATAACCTTAATTCTCTGTTACTCCAATGACATCAGGCTTTAGATATGTCATAAATTACATAGAAGTGCTGGCAGAAACAAGCAGCAGTTGCCACATGTGGCGCCAGCAACATTTAGCAGCACCAACATGTCGCAACAGCAGCATTTGGCGGAAGCAATATGCAGCAGTAGCGGCAGGGCCCAACGGGCGCGTGGGGGCGAGGGCCCGATCATCGCCGCTTGCGGCTTTAATTCTCCTTCTTCTCCTGCCACTTTAACCCCAAATTGCGTGCCTTCAACTTGAGATAAACGCGAACGCACCTAGACCCAAAAATTAGTCCCGGCGAAAAATTTATGAATCCACTGTTTGCACAAAAAAAAGTGCGCCACAGCGCCCCCTAGTGGCCTAAAACTGCAGCCCCTCCGGCAACTTTCACCGATTGACCTGAAATTTTTAGGGCATAACTATCATGCCCGGACCTACAAAAAAGTCTCTTATGACCATCGTCAATTCCAAACAGGAAGTTCGCAAATTGGCGTTGAATGTCGCGTTTTGGCGATTTTCAGGGTACGTATTTGAACGAACTCGTCCTAGGGTTTTTATCAGATCAACTCCAGATTTGGACTGTGTATACTAGACACCTTGGCGATCAAAAGTTATTAAAAGAATTTTTGTAGGTCAATGGGCGTGGCCACAAACAACGCCCAAATATGGCGAATTTTTGACCAACTCCGATTTGCACGAAATTTTTTGGACATAATCCCCAGGTCAAGCCGTTCACAAATATATAAATTGTGATAGCGAAGTTCGAACAGGAAGTTCGTAAATTAACGTTGAAATTCCAATTTTTGCGATTTTAAGGCTACCATTTGAACGAACTCCTCCTAGGTTTTTAATCGGATCAACTCCAGATTTGGGTTGTGTATACTAGACACATTGTTGATGAGAAGTTGTTAAAAGATATTTTGTAAGTCAATGGTGTGGCCAGGAAGGTCGCCCAAAGTTGACCATTTTTGGAAAACACGTAAACCTTAATAAGTCTCTAGTAACATGTTAGATCTAGACCAAAACAAGTACACGTGTTCACTGTCTCTGCCTGACTTAATCTATATACTTTGTTTCACACTCAAATATAGCGCCCCCTGCTGGTAACAGGAAGTCTGATGTTTTACTCAACCATTAAAATCTCCTCTGTTTTTCAACATATTTTTTTCAAATATTCTCAGAAAGGGTCTTCACACCTTCATGAAGCATCAGTGTTGAGGTCGTGTCCTGAGGTGAAAGGGTGTGGCCATGGCGAAGCCTCAAACTTCACTGATCGCCATGAACCTGGAAATCACTCTAACTCCTTCATTTAAGGTCCAATCTGCTTCAATATTCAAAAGCATGATCAAGGTCCGTCTCCTAACACATCTATAAGCTTAATTCTCTGCTACTCCAATCAATACAAGTTTTATATATGTCATACATTACATACATTTGGTGCCAGCAACATGCAGCAGTTGCAACATGTGGCGTGAACAACATTTAGCGACACCAATGTTTCCCATTACCAGCATTTGGCAAAAGCAATATGCGGCGGTTGCGGCAAGGCCCAACAGGCGCGTGGGTGGCGAGGGCCCTATCATCGCCGCTTGCGGCTTTAATTCTTTTTCTTCTTTTTCTTCTTCCGCCACTTTAACCCCAAATTGCGTGCCTTCAACTTGAGATAAACGCGAACGCGCCTAGGCCAAAAAATTAGTCCCGGCGAAAAATTTATGAATCCAGTCTTTGCACAAAAAAAAGTGCGCCACAGCGCCCCCTAGTGGCCTTAAACTGCAGCCCCTCCGCCAAGTTTCACGGATCGAACCGAAATTTTTAGGGCATAACTACCATGGCCAGACCTACAAAAAAGTCTCTTACGACCATGGTCAATTCCACACAGGAAGTTCACAAATTAGCGTTAAAAGTCGCTTTTGGCGATTTGCGGGTAATGATTTGAACGAACTCCTCCTAGGGTTTTTCTCGGATCAACTCCAGATTTGAATTGTGTATACTACACACATTGACGATCAAAAGTTATTAAAACAATTTTCGTAGGTCAATGGGTGTGGCCAGAAACCACGCCCAAATATGGCGAATTTTTGACTATCTCAGATTTGCACGAAATTTTTTGGGCATAACCCCCAAGCCAAGCCGATCACAGATATATCATTTGTCATAGGGAATTCCAAACACAAAGTTCGTAAATTAACGTTGAAATTACGATTTTGCCATTTTTGCCATTTTAAGGCTCGTGATTTGAACTAACTCCTCCTAGGTTTTTTATCTAATCAACTGTAGATTTGGTTTGTGTATACTACACACATTGCTGATGAAAAGTTGTTAAAAGATATTTCAGAAGTCAATGGGCGTGGCCAGGAAGGACGCCCAAAGTTGACCATTTTGGAAAACACATAAACCTTAATAACTCTCTAGTAACATGTTAGATCTGGACCAAAACAAGTACACATGTTCAATGTCTCTGCCTGAATTCATCTATATACTTTGTTTCACACTCAAATATAGCGCCCCCTGCTGGTAACAGGAAGTCTGATGTTTTACTCTATTATTAAAATCTCCTCTGTTTTTCAACATATATTTTTCAAATATTCTCAGAAAGGCTCTTCACACCTTCATGAAGCATCAGTGTTGATGTCGTGTCCTGAGGTGAAAGGGTGTGGCCATGGCAAAGCCTCAAACTTCACTGATCGCCATGAACCTGGAAATCACTCTAACTCCTTCATTTAAGGTCCAATCTGCTTCAATATTCACAAGCATGATCAAGGTCCAACTCCTAACACATTTATAAGCTCAATTCTCTGCAACTCCAATCACTAAAAGAATTTGATATGTCATAAATTACATATATGTGGTGGCAGCAACATGCAGCAGTTGCAACATGTGGTGCCAGCAACATCTAGCGGCACCAAAGTGTTGCAACAGCAGCATTTGGCGGAAGCAATATGCTGCGTTGGTGACAGGGCCCAACGGGCGCGTGGGGGCGAGGGCCCGATCATCGCCGCTTGCGGCTTTAATTATTATTATTTGTTTTTCTCCCCCGACTTTAACCCCAAATTGCGTGCCCTCAACTTCAGATAAACGCAACCGCGCCTAGGCCAAAAAATTAGTCCCGGCGAAAAATGTATGATTCCAGTGTTTGCACAAAAAAAAGTGCGCCATAGCGCCCCCTAGTGGCCGTAAACTGCAGCCCCTCAGGCTACTTTCAAGGATCGGCCTGAAATTTTTAGGGCATAACTATCATGCCCGGACCTACAAAAAAGTCTCTTACGACCATGGTCAATTCCAAACAGGAAGTTCGCAAATTAGCGTTGAAAGTCGCGTTTTGGCGATTTGCAGGGTACGTATTTCAACAAACTCCTCCTAGGGTTTTTATCGGATCACTTCCAGATTTGGATTGTGTGTACTAGACACACTGACGATGTAAAATTGTTAAAAGAATTTTCGTAGGTCAATGGGCGTGGCCACAAACCACGCCCAAATATGGCGAATTTTTGACTACCTCCGATTTGCACGAAATTTTTTGGGCATAAGCCCCAAGCCAAGCCGATCACAGATATATAATTTGTCATTGGGAATTCAGAACAGGAAGTTCGTAAATTAACGTTGAAATTCCGATTTTTGCGATTTTAAGGCTCGCATTTGAACGAACTCCTCCTAGGTTTTTTATCGGAACAACTCCAGATTTGGATTGTGCATACTTGACACATTGACGATGAAAAGTTATTAAAAGATTTCTCGTAAGTCAATGGGCGTGGCCAGGAAGGACGGCCAAAGTTGACCATTTTTGGAAAACACGTAAACCTTAATAACTCTCTAGCAATATGTTATATCCGGACCAAAACAAGTACATGTGTTCACTGTCTCTGCCTGACTTAATCTATATACTTTGTTTCACACTCAAATATAGCGCCCCCTGCTGGTAACAGGAAGGTTGTTGTTTTACTTGATAATTAAAATCTCCTTTGTTTTTCAACATATTTTTATCAAATATTCTCAGAAAGGGCCTTCACACCTTCTTGAAGCATTAGTGTTGAGGTCGTGTCCTCAGGTGAAAGGGTGTGGCCATGG
The DNA here is from genome assembly GCA_036419115.1 of Scarus forsteni. Classification (NCBI taxonomy): domain Eukaryota; kingdom Metazoa; phylum Chordata; class Actinopteri; order Labriformes; family Labridae; genus Scarus; species Scarus forsteni. Next base: position 194,816 of record JAZDUH010000218.1, on the reverse strand, counting down.
CGAAGCCTCAAACTTCACTGATCGCCATGAACCTGGAAATCACTGTAACTCCTTCATTTAAGGTCCAATCTGCTTCAAAATCCACAAGCATGATCAAGGTCTACCTCCTAACACATCTGTAAGCTCAATTCTCTGCTACTGCAATCGCACCAAGCTCTAGAAATTACATAAATTGCATTTAATGTTAAAAGTAATCTAATCTTCCCCAAATTCAACTCAGATGATTACAGTTCCACTCTTGGATTTATTTTTTTAAATTTAAACATATATTTGTGTTATAGGAATAGTACCATCTAATCGACACAAGCAGTGTTAATGCCAGAAACACTTAAACATGCTTTAAATCATCCTGATTGAGGACACAGTCTTTCCTTCTTCCCCTTCCCCCTCCTCCTCAGACTGAGCTGAGGTTACCTCACATACTAATTAGCCCATCCCCCTTCTTCACCCCACACCAACCTCAGAGATCTGTCAGTCATGCTCCCACCTCCCTGCTTAGAGTGTGAAACCATAGATTCTGGACATGTCATCCTCTTTATTTAATGTTCTCTGTTTACTTTAGATGCTTCATATAGATTTTATGTTCCATAAAATGTTGTTTTCTAGCATATTTAATTAATTAAATGTTGTCCTTTAAGATTTATCTTCTTTGGGAAGTCAACACACTGCATGTAGACAGTCCACTCAGGGACTGAGTATTTTCTCAGCCTCTGTCAACGTGTGTGTGTGTGTGTGCGTGTGTGTGTGGCTATTTGCTGAGACAGGTATTGCTTCACATGAAGTGCCTGCGACATAGGAACAGTGCCGCCCACTGGGCATTAGCTGTGTTTTTTATCTCAAATACCTGCTTGTATGTGGGGGCAGCAACATGCAGCAGTTGGGACATGTGGCCCCAGCAACATTTAGCAGCACCAACATGTCGCAGCTGCAGCATTTGGCGGAAGCAATAAGCGGCGGTAGCAGCAGGGCCCAACGGGCGCGTGGGGGGCGAGGGCCCGATCATCGCCGCTTGCGGCTTTAATTAGGGCCCGAGCCCGACCCCGAAGGGGCCGGCGGCGAAGGCCCTATTGTAATCCTAAGGATTATTATTATTATTATTCTCCCGCCACTTTAACCCCAAATTGCGTGCCCTCAACTTGAGATAAACGCGAACGCGCCTATCCCCAAAAATTTGTCCCGGCGAAAAATGTATGAATCCAGTGTTTGCACAAAAAAAAGTGCGCCACCGCGCCCCCTAGTGGCCTTAAACTGCAGCCCCTCCGCCAACTTTCACGGATCGACCCGAAATTTTCAGGGCATAACTAACATGGCCAGACCTACAAAAAAGTCTCTTACCACTATGGTCAATTCCAAACAGGAAGTTCGCAAATTAGCGTTAAAAGTCGCGTTTTGGCGATTTGCAGGGTACGTATTTGAACGAACTCCTCCTAGAGTTTTTGTCGGATCAACTCCAGATTTGGCTTGTGTATACTAGACACATTGATGATCAAAAGTTATTAAAAGAATTTTCGTAGGTCAATGGGCGTGGCCACAAACCACGCCCAAATTTGGCAAAATTTTCACTAACTCCGATTTGCACGAAATTTTTTGAGCATAACCCCCAAGTCAAGATGATCACAAATATATAATTTGTCATCACGAAATCCGAACAGGAAGTTCGTAAATTAACGTTGAAATTCCAATTTTCGCGATTCTGAGGCCCGCATTTGAACGAACTCCTCCTAGGTTTTTCATCGGATCAATTCCAGATTTGGTTTGTGTATACTACACATATTGACGATGCAAAGTTGTTAAAAGATTTTTCGTAAGTCAATGGGCGTGGCCAGGAAGGACGCCCAAAGTTGACCATTTTTGGAAAACACGTAAACCTTAATAACTCACTAGTAACATCTTAGATCTTCACAAAAACAACTACACATGTTCACTGTCCCTGCCTGACTTCATCTCTATGCTTTGTTTCACACTCAAATATAGCGCCCCCTGCTGGTAACAGGAAATCTGATGTTTTAGTCGATCATTAAAATCTCCTCTGTTTTTCAACATATTTTTTTCAAATATTCTCAGAAAGGCTCTTCACACCTTCATGAAGCATCAGTGGTGTTGTGCCATGGCGAAGCCTCAAACGTCACTCATCGATATGAACCTGGAAACCACTCTAACTCCTTCATTTAAGGTCCAATCTGCTTCAAAATTCTCACGCATGATCAAGGTCCAACACCTAACACAAGTATAAGCTTAATTCTCTGGTACTCCAATCGCATCAACCTTTACATATGTCATAAATTACATACGTGTGGTGGCAGCAGCATGCAGTGGTTGCGACATGTGGCGCCAGCAACATTTAGCGGCACCAATGTTTCGCAACAGCAGCTTTTGGCGGAAGCAATATGCCGCGGAGGCGACAGGGCCCAACGGGCGCGTGGGGGGCGAGGGCCCGATCATCGCCGCTTGCGGCTTTAATTAGGGCCCGAGCCCGACCCGAAGGGCCGGCGGCGAAGGCCCTATTGTAATCGCTCGGATTATTATTATTTTTTGTTTTTTTTCTTCCGCCACTTTAACCCCAAATTGCGTGCCTTCAACTTGAGATAAACGCGAACGCGCCTAGGCCAAAAAATTAGTCCCCCCGAAAAATTTATGAATCCAGTGTTTGCACAAAAAAAAGTGCGCCATAGCGCCCCCTAGTGGCCTTAAACTGCAGCCCCTCCGCCAACTTTCACCGATCGACCTGAAATTTTCAGGGCATAACTATCATGCCCAGACCTACAAAAAAGTCTCTTACGACCATGGTCAATTCCAAACAGGAAGTTCGCAAATTAGCGTTTAAAGTCGCGTTTTGGCGATTTCCTGGGTACGTATTTGAACGAACTCCTCCTAGGGTTTTTATCGGATCAACTCCAGATTTGGATCGTGTATACTAGACACCTTGACGATGAAAAGTTGTTAAAAGAATTTTCGTAGGTCAATGGGCGTGGCCAGAAACCGCGCCCAAATATGGCGAATTTTTGACTAACTCCGATTTGCACGAAATTTTTTGGGCATAACCCCCAAGCCAAGCTGATCACAGATATATAATTTGTCATAGGGAATTCCAAACAGGAAGTTCGTAAATCAACGTTGAATTTCCGATTTTCGCGATTCTAAGGCTCGCATTTCAACGAACTCCTCCTAGGTTTTTTATCGGATCAATTCCAGATTTGGTCTGTGTATACTAGACACAATGATGATGAAAAGTTGTTAAAAGATATTTCCTAAGTCAATGGGCGTGGCCAGGAAGGACGCCCAAAGTTGACCATTTTTGGAAAACACGTAAACCTTAATAACTCTCTAGTAATATGTTAGATCTGGACCAAAACAACTACACATGTTCACTATCCCTGCCTGAGTTAATCTATATGTTTTGTTTCACTCTCAAATATAGCGCCCCCTGCTGGTAACAGGAAGTCTGATGTTTTACTCTTTCATGAAAATCTCCTCTGTTTTTAAACATATTTTTTTGAAATATTCTCACAAAGGGTATTCACACCTTCATGAAGCATCAGTCTTGAGGTCGTGTCCTTAGGTTAAACGGTGTGGCGATGGCGAAGCCTCAAACTTCATTGATCGCCATGAACCTGGAAATCACTCCAACTCCTTCATTTAAGGTCCAATCTGCTTCAAAATTCACAACCATGATCAAGGTCCACCCCCTAACACATCTATAAGTCTAATTCTCTGCTACTCCAATCAAATCTATCTTTGGATATGTCATAAATTACATACATGTGGCGGCAGCAACCTGCAGTGGTTGCAACATGTGGCGCCAGCAACATTTTACCGCACCAACGTTTTGCAACTGCAGTATTTGGCGACAGCAATATGCGGCGGTGGCGACATGGCCCAACGGGCGCATGGGGGCGAGGGCCCGATCATCGCCGCTTGCGGCTTTAATTAGGGCCCGAGCCCGACCCGAAGGGCCGGCGGCGAAGGCCCTATTGGAATCGCTAGGATTATTATTATTCTTGTTCTCCAGCCTCTTTAACCCCAATTTGCGTGCCTTCAACTTGAGATAAACGCGAACGCGCCTAGTCCAAAAAATTAGTCCCCCCGAAAAATTTATGAATCCAGTCGTTGCACAAAAAAAAGTGCACAATAGCGCCCCCTAGTGGCCTTAAACTGCAGCCCCTCCGGCAACTTTCACCGATTGACCTGAAATTTTCAGGGCATGACTATCATGCTTGGACCTACAAAAAAGTCTCTTATGACCATGGTAAATTCCGAACAGCAACTTCGCAAATTGGCGTTGAAAGTCGCGTTTTGGCGATTTGCAGGGTACGTATTTGAACGAACTCCTCCTAGGGTTTTTATCGGATCAACTCCACATTTGGCTTGTGTATACTAGACACCTTGACGATCAAAAGTTATTAAAATAATTTTTGTAGGTTAATGGGCGTGGCCACAAACCACGCCCAAATATGGCGAATTTTTGACCAACTCCGATTTGCACCAAATTTTTTGGGCATAATCTACAGGCCTAGCTGATCGCAAATATATAACTTGTCATAGGGAAATCCGCACAGGAAGTTCATAAATTAACGTTGAATTTCCGATTTTTGCGATTTTAAGGATCGCATTTGAACGAACTCCTCCTAGGTTTTTAATCGGATCAACTTCAGTTTTGGATTGTGTATACTAGACACATGGACGATGACAAGTTGTTAAAAGATTTCACTTAACTCAATGGGCGTGGCCAGGAAGGACGCCCAAAGTTGACCATTTTTGGAAAACACGTAAACCTTAATAACTCTCTATTAACATGTTAGATCTGGACAAAAACTTGTACACATGTTCATTGTCCATGCCTGAGTTAATCTATATGCTTTGTTTCACTCTCAAATACAGCGCCCCCTACTGGAAACAGGAAGTCTGATGTTTTACTCTATCATTAAAATCTCCTCTGTTGTTCAACATATTTTTTTCAAACATGCTCAGAAAGGGTCTTCACACCTTCATGAAACATCAGTGTTGAGGTCGTGTCCTGAAGTCAAACGCTGTGGTGATGGCGAAGCCTCAAACTTCACTGATCGCCATCAACCTGGAAATCACTCTAACTCCTTCATTTAAGGTCCAATCTGCTTCAACATTCACAAGCATGATCAAGGTCCATCTCCTAACACATCTATAAGCTTAATTCTCTGCTACTCCAATCACTACAACCTTTATATATGTCATAAATTACATACATTTGGTGGCAGTAACATGCAGCGCTTGCGACATATGGCGTGAACAACATTTAGTGGCACCAATGTTTCGCATTAGCAGCATTTGGCGAAAGCAATATGTGGCGGTTGCGGCAGGGCCCAACGGGCGCGTGGGGGGCGAGGGCCCGATCATCGCCGCTTGCGGCTTTAATTATTATTATTATTATTCTCCAGCCTCTTTAACCCCAAATTGCGTGCCCTCAACTTGACTTATACGTGACCACACCTAGTCCAAATTGTCAGGCATGGTGAAAATTTTATGAATCCAGTGATTGCACAAAAACATTATGCGCCATAGCGCACCCTAGTGGCCGTAAACTGCAGCCCCTCCGACTGCTTTCACGTATCGATGTGAAATTTTCCGGGCATAACTATCATGCCCGGCCCAACAAAAAAGTCTCTTACGACCATGGTCAATTCTGAACAGGAAGTTCGCTAATTAGCGTTGAATGTCGCATTTGGGCGATTTGCAGGGTACGTATTTGAACGAACTCCTCCTAGGTTTTTGATCGGATCATCTCCAGATTTGGATTGTGTATACTACATGCATTGAGGATGAAAAGTTATTAAAAGATTTTTCGTAACTCAATGGGCGTGGCCACAAACCGCGCCCAAATTTGACCTATTTTTCACATACTCCAATCTGCACGAAATTTTTTGGGCATAACCACCAGGCCAAGACCTTTCTAAAGATATATAATTGTCATAGGGAATTCCGTACAGGAAGTTCGTAAATTAACGTTGAAATTCTGATTTTTGCAATTCTAAGGCTCCTATTTGACCAAACTCCTCCTAGGTTTTTTATCAAATCAACTCGAGATTTGGTTTGTGGATACTAGACACATTGATGATTAAAAGTTATTAAAAGATTTCTCGTAAGTCAATGGGCGTGGCCAGGATGGACGCCCAAAGTTCGCCATTTTTGGAAAACACGTAAACCTTAATAACTCTCTAGTAAAATGTTGGATCCGGACCAAAACATGTACACATGTTCACTGTCCTTGCCTGAGTATATTGATAAGCTTTATTTCACTCTCAAATATAGCGCCCCCTGCTGGTAACAGGAAGTCGGATGTTTTACTTGATCATTTAAATTTCCTCCGTTTTTCAACATTTCTCTTTCAAATATTCTCAGAAAGGGTCTTCACACCTTCATGAAGCATCAGTGTTCAGGTCGTGTCCTCAAGTGAAACGGTGTGGTGATGGCGAAGCCTCAAACTTCACTGATTGCCATGAACCTGGAAATCACTCTATTTCCTTCATTTAAGGTCCAATCTGCTTCAAAATGAACAACCCAGATAAATGTCCACCTCCTAACACATCTATGAGCTCAATTCTCTGATATTGCAATTGCACCAAGCTCTAGAAATTACATAAATTACATATGTAAGTGATGAATACTCCAATCTTCCCCAAATTCAACACACATGATCATAGGTCCACTCTGGACTTATTTTTTAATTTAAACATATATTTGTGTTCTAGGAATAACACCATCTAATAGACACAAGCAGTGTTAATGCCAACAACACTTAAAAATGCTTTAAATCATCCTTCCCTCCCCCTCCTCCTCAGACTGAGCTGAGGTTACCTCACATACTAATTAGCCCACCCCCCTTCTTCACCCCACACCAACCTCAGAGATCTGTCAGCCTGCCTAGAGTGAGACACAATAGATTCTTGACATGACATCCTCTTCATTTAATGTTCTCTGTTTACTTTAGATGCTTCATGCAGATTTTATTTTGTGTGTGTGTGTGTGTGTGTGTGTGTGTGTGTGTGTGTATGTGTGTGTGCGTGTGTGTGTTTGTGTGTGTTTGTGTGGCAGAGGCAGTGACTGTCAGGGATCGTAATTTGTTTACAGTCCCTGTTTGTAGTTAGGTTTCTTGGTTTGTTATTATACAGTCTATATTGTTATTATATTGCCTTCACCTCAGCTTTGCATAAATTTGCCAGTGATTTATCAATAGTTGTATTCGTTTCAATCATATATATGTACGTTTAAATATTTGTTCATCTGTCTTTTGTAGAAAACACAGAGCAAAAAAATGTAGAGTCCCTTCAAAACAGTCAGCTGTAAGTTTAACAACATGTCAAATGTCAGGCACTTTTATTACAGAGGTCACTCTGCACAATGTCAAAATTTAGAAAACAATCTGAATTTTAACACCTGATTGCATTTATGAAATAAAATTCTCCTTCAATAAAATAAAACAAATAATGTACTTTTCTGCATGACAAAAATACACAGTAATTAATTCACACATCAATTTACTGCAGGGCAGATGTTCATGTCTGTAGTTAACAGGATTGCAGTCTTACATATGTTTGCACATGTAACAGATCTTCGCTATGTTTAGACATATCCAACGATCCAATATGTCCAAGTAAAATTACATATCCATCTAAAGTTAATGGTCCATGTCCTAAATACTTACCATTAACCTGATATGCAATGTTTAAACATGTAATTGAGTAATAGGAATAACATCCATTTGAGTCATTGTTTGCTGTACAGGCCTTACCATGTCTATGTTGTGGCTATTTGCTGAGGCAGATAATGCTGCACATGAGTGCTCAAGACATAAGAATGATGCCACCCACTGGGCATGAGCTGTGTTTTATATCTCTAAAACCTGCATGCATGTGGTGGCAGCAACATGCAGGGGTTACAACATGTGGTGCCAGCAACATTTAGCAGCACCAACGTTTCGCAACAGCAGCATTTGTTGAAAGCCATATGCAGCGGTAGCGCCAGTGTCCAACGGGCGCATGGGGGCGAGGGCCCGATCATCGCCGCTTGCGGCTTTAATTAGGGCCCGAGCCCGACCCCGTAGGGGCCGGCGGCGAAGGCCCTATTGTAATCTTAAGGATTATTAGGGCCCGAGCCTGACCCGAAGGGCCGGCGGCGAAGGCCCTATTGTAATCGCTATGATTATTAGGGCCCGAGCCGCGACCCGCAGGGGTCGGCGAAGGCCCTATTGGAATCGCTAAGATTATTATTATTTTTCTTGTTCTCCAGCCTCTTTAACCCCAAATTGCGTGCCTTCAACTTGAGATAAAGGCGAACGCGCCTATCCCCAAAAATTAGTCCCGGTGAAAAATTTATGAATCCAGTGTTTAAACAACAAAAAGTGCACCACAGCGCCCCCTAGTGGCCTTAAACTGCAGCCCCTCCGGCAACTTTCACGGATTGACATGAAATTTTTAGGGCATGACTATCAGGCCCGGACCTACAAAAAAGTCTCTTACGACCATCATCAATTCCAAACAGGAAGTCCGCAAATTAGCGTTGAATGTCGCGTTTTGGCGATTTCCTGGGTACGTATTTGAACGAACTCCTCCTAGGGTTTTCATCGGATCAACTTCAAATTTAGATTGTGTATACTAGACACCTTGATGATGAAAAGTTGTTAAAAGAATTTTCGTAGCTCAATGGGCGTGGCCAGAAACCACGCCCAAATATGGCGAATTTTTCACTAACTCCGATTTGCACAAAATTTTTTGGGCAAAACCCCCAAGCCAAGCCGATCACAGATATATAATTTCTCATCGGGAATTCCAAACAGGAAGTTCGTAAATTAACGTTGAAATTCCGATTTTTGCGATTCTAAGGCTCGCATTTGAATGAACTCCTCCTACGTTTTTCATCGGATCAACTCCAGATTTGGTCTGTGTATACTTGACACATTGATGATGAAAAGTTGTTAAAAGATATTTCGTAAGTCAATGGGCGTGGCCAGGAAGGACGCCCAAAGTTGACCATTTTTGGAAAATACGTAAACCTTAATAACTCTCTAGTAACAACTTAGATCTGGACCAAAACAACTACACATGTTCACTGTCCCTGCCTGAGTTAATCTATATGCTTTGTTTCACACTCAAATATAGCGCCCCCTGCTGGTAACAGGAAGTCTGATGTTTTACTCTATTATTAAAATCTCCTCCGCTTTTCAACATACATTTTCCAAATATTCTCAGAAAGGGTCTTCACACCTTCATGAAGCAGCAGTGTTGAGGTCGTGTCCTGAGGTCAAAGGGTGTGGCCATGGCGAAGCCTCAAACTTCACTGATCTCCATGAACCTGAAAATCACTCTAACTCCTTCATTTAAGGTCCAATCTGCTTGAAAATTCACAAGCATGATCAAGGTCCAACTCCTTACACATCTTTAACTTTAATTCTCTGCAACAACAATCACTACAACCATTAGATATGTCATAAATTACATACATGTGGTGGCAGCAACATGCAGGGGTTGCGACATGTGGCACGAACAACATTTAGCGGCACCAACTTTTCGCCACAGCAGCAATTTTCGAAAGCAATATGCGGCGGTAGCGGCAGGGCCCAACGGGCGCGTGGGGGGCGAGGGCCCGATCATCGCCGCTTGCGGCTTTAATTAGGGCCCGAGCCCGACCCGAAGGGGCCGGCGGCGAAGGCCCTATTGTAATCTTAAGGATTATAATTATTTTTCTCCTTCTTCTGCCACTTTAACCCCAAATTGCGTGCCTTCAACTTCAGATAAACGCGAACGCGCCTAGGCCAAAAAATTAGTCCCGGCGAAAAATTTATGAATCCAGTGTTTGCACAAAAAAAAGTGCGACACAGCGCCCCCTAGTGGCCTAAAACTGCAGCCCCTCCGTCAACTTTCACCGATTGACATGAAATTCTCAGGGCATAACTATCATGCCCGGGCCTACAAAAAAGTCTCTTACGACCATGGTCAATTCCCAACAGGAAGTTCGCAAATTGGCGTTGAATGTCGCGTTTTGGCGATTTCACGGGTACGTATTTGAACGAACTCCTCCTAGGGTTTTTATCGGATCTACTCCAGATTTGGATTGTGTATACTACACACCTTGACGATGAAAAGTTGTTAAAAGAATTTTCGTAGGTGAATGGGCGTGGCCAGAAACCCCGCCCATATTTGGCGAATTTTTCACTAACTCCGATTTGCACGAAATTTTTTGAGTATAATCCCCACGCCAAGACGATCACAGATATATAATTTGTCATAGGCAATTTCAAGCAGGAAGTTCGTAAATTAACATTCAAATTACGATTTTTGCGATTTTAAGGCTCGTATTTGAACGAACTCCTCCTAGGTTTTTTATCGAATCAACTCTAGATTTGGTTTGTGTATACTAGACACATTGCTGATGAAAAGTTGTTAAAAGATATTTTGTAAGTCAATGGGCATGGCCAGGAAGGACGCCCAAAGTTGACCATTTTTGGAAAACACGTAAACCTTAATAACTCTCTAGTAACATGTTAGATCTGTACCAAAACAATTACACGTGTTCACTGTCTCTGCCTGACTTCATCTATATACTTTGTTTCACAATCAAATATGGCGCCCCCTGCTGGTAACAGGAAGTCTGATGTTTTACTCTATTATTAAAATCTCCTCCGTTTTTCAACATATATTTTTCAAATATTCTCAGAAAGGGTCTTGACATCTTCATGAAGCAGCAGTGTTGAGGTCGTGTCCTTAGGTGAAAGGGTGTGGCCATGGCGAAGCCTCAAACTTCACTGATCGCCATGAACCTGAAAATCACTCTAACTCCTTCATTTAAGGTCCAATCTGCTTCAAAATTCACAAACATGATCAAGGACCAACTCCTAACACATCAATAACTTTAATTCTCTGCTACTCCAATCGCATCAACCTTTAGATATGTCATCAAATACATACATGTGGTTTCAGCAACATGCAGCGCTTGCGACATGTGGCGCCAAACATTTAGCGACACCAGTGTTTCGCAACAGCAGCATTTGGCGGAAGCAATATGCGGCGGTAGCGGCAGGGCCCAACGGGCGCATGGGGGCGAGGGCCCGATCATCGCCGCTTGCGGCTTTAATTATTATTTTTCTCCTTCTTCTTCTGCCACTTTAACCCCAAATTGCGTGCCTTCAACTTGAGATAAACGTGAACGCGCCTAGGCCAAAAAATTAGTCCCGGCGAAAAATTTATGAATCCAGTGTTTGCACAAAAAAAAATGCGCCACAGCGCCCCCTAGTGGCATTAAACTGCAGCCCCTCCGGCGACTTTCACGGATCGACCTGAAATTTTTAGGGCATGACTATCATGCCCAGACCTACAAAAAAGTCTCTTATGACCATGGTCCATTCCAAACAGGAAGTTCGCAAATTAGCGTTGAAGTCGCATTTTCGGGATTTCCGGGGTACGTATTTGAACGAACTCCTCCTAGGTTTTTTATCGGATCAACTCCAGATTTGGATCGTGTATACTAGACACCTTGATGATGAAAAGTTGTTAAAAGAATTTTCGTAGGTCAATGGGCGTGGCCAGAAACCACGCCCAAATATGGCGAATTTTTCACTAACTCCGACTTGCACGAAATTTTTTGGGCATAACCCCCAAGACAAGCCGATCACAGATATATAATTTGTCATAGGGAATTCCGAACAGGAAGTTCGTAAATTAACGTTAAAATTACGATTTTTGCGATTTTAAGGCTCGCATTTGAACGAACTCCTCCTAGGTTTTTTATCGAATCAACTCCAGATTTGGTTTGTGTATACTAGACACATTGCTGATGAAAAGTTGTTAAAACATATTTCGTAAGTCAATGGGCGTGGCCAGGAAGGACGCCCAAAGTTGACCATTTTTGGAAAACGCGTAAACCTTAATAACTCTCTAGTAACATGTTGGATCTTGACCAAAACAAGTACATGTGTTCACTGTCTCTGCCTGACTTCATCTATATATTTTCTTTCACACTCAAATATAGCGCCCCCTGCTGGTAACAGGAAGTCTGATGTTTTACTCTATTATTAAAATCTCCTCCGTTTTTCAACGTACATTTTTCAAATATTCTCAGAAAGGGTCTTCACACCTTCATGAAGCAGCAGTGTTGAGGTCGAGTCCTGAGCTGAAAGGGTGTGGCCATGGCGAAGCCTAAAACTTCACTGATCGCCATGAACCTGCTAATCACTCTAACTCCTTCATTTAAGGTCCAATCTGCTTCAAAATTCACAAACATGATCCAGGACCAACTCCTAACACATCTATAACTTTAATTCTCTGGTACTCCAATAGTATCAACCTTTACATATGTCATAAATTACATACGTGTGTTGGCAGCAGCATTTAGTAGTTGCGACATGTGGCGCCAGCAACATTTAGCGGCACCAATGTTTCGCGACAGCAGCATTTGGCGGAAGCAATATGCGGCGGTAGCGGCAGGTCCCAACGAGCGCATGGGGGCGAGGGCCCGATCATCGCCGCTTGCGGCTTTAATTATTTTTCTCCTTCTTGCTCCTCTTTAACCCCAAATTGCGTGCCTTCAACTTGAGATAAACGCGAACGCGCCTAGGTCCAAAAATTAGTCCCGGCGAAAAATTTATGAATCCAGTGATTACACAAAAAAATGTGCGCCATAGCGCCCCCTAGTGGACCTAAACTGCAGCCCCTCCGGCGACTTTCACCTATTGACCTGCAATTTTTTGGGCATAGCTATGATGCCTGGATCTACAGAAAAGTCTCTTACGACCACTGTCAAATCCAAACAGGAAGTTCGCAAATTAACGTTGAATTTCCGACTTTCTCGATTCTAATGCTAGTACTTGAACGAACTCCTCCTAGGTTTTTTATCGGATCAACTCCAGATTTGGATTGTGTATAGTAGACATATTGACGATGAAAAGTTATTAAAAGATTTTTCATAAGTCAATGGGCGTGGCCAGAAACCACGCCCAAATTTGACGAATTTTTCACAAACTCCGATTTGCACGAAATTTTTTGGGCATAACCACCAGGCCAAGACCTTTCCAAAGATATATAATTGTCATAGGGAATTCCGCACAGGAAGTTCGTAAATTAACGTTGAATTTCCGACTTTCACGATTCTAAGGCTCGCATTTGAACGAACTCCTCCTAGGTTTTTTATTGGATCACTTCCAGATTTGGGTTGTGTATTCTAGAGATATTGACGAAGAAAAGTTATTAAAAGATTTTTCGTAAGTCAATGGGCGTGGCCAGGAAGGACAGCCAAAGTTAACCAGTTTTGGAAAACACGTAAACCTTAATAACTCTCTTGTACAATGTTAGATCCGGACCAAAACATGTACACATGTTCAATGTCCGTGCCTGAGTTAATCTATATGCTTTGTTTCACTCTCAAATATAGAGCCCCCTGCTGGTAACAGGAAATCTGATGTTTTACTCTATCATTAAAATCTCCTCCGTTTTTCAACATATTTTTTTCAAATACTCTCAGAAGGGTCTTCACACCTTCATCAAGCATCAGTGTTGAGGTCGTGTCCTCAGGTGAAACGGTGTAGCGATGGGGAAGCCTCAAACTTTATTATTGCCTGAGCCTAAAAGGACGGATCGGCCAGCGAATTCCCACAACTTTTAGCCCCAAATTGTGTGTGTTTCACTTGAGATAAATGCGAATGCACCTGGCCCCAAAATTTTGTCATGGAGAAAAATTCATGAATACAGTGTTTGCACAAAAAAATGTGCTCCATAGCGCCACCTAGTGGCTTTAACCTGCAGCCCCTCCAGCTACAGTCACCAATGGATCTGAAATTTTTGGGGCGTCACTATCATGCCTGGACCTACAAAAAAGTCTCTTATGACCATTGTCAATTCCTAACAGGAAGTTCGCAAGTTAGCGTTGAATGTCGCATTTTGGCGATTTGCAGGGTACGTATTTGAACGAACTCCTCCTAGGGCTTTCATCGGAACAACTCCAAATTTGGATTGTGTATACTAGATGCCTTGACGATGAAAAGTTGTTAAAAGATTTTTTGTAGGTCAATGGGCGTGGCCAGAAAACACGCCCAAATTTGGCAAATTTTTCACAAACTCCGATTTGCACGAAATTTGTTGGCCATAATCTCCAGGCCAAGCCGATCACAAATATATAAATTGTCATAGGGAAATCCAAACAGGAAGTTCGGAAATTAAAGTTGAAATTCTGATTTTTGCGATTCTCAGGCGCGCATTTGAACGAACTCCTCCGAGGTTTTTGATCGGATCAATTCCAAATTTGGTTTGTAGATACTAGACACATTGACGATGAAAAGTTGTTAAAAGATTTTTCGTAACTCAATGGGCGTGGCCAGGAAGGACGCCCAAAGTTGACCATTTTTGGAAAACACGTAAACCTTAATAACTCACTAGTAACATACTAGATCTGGACCAAAACATGTACACATGTTCACTGTCCCTGCCTGACTTAATCTATATGCTTTGTTTCACACTCAAATATAGCGCCCCCTGCTGGTAACAGGAAGTCTGGTGTTTTACTCTATTATTAAAATCTCCTCCGTTTTTCAACATATATTTTTCAAATATTCTCAGAAAGGGACTTCACACTTTCATGAAGCATCAGTGTTGAGATCGTGTCCTTAGGTGAAACGGTATGGCGATGGCGAAGCCTCAAACTTCACTAATCGCCATGAACCTGGAAATCACTCTAACTCCTTCATTTAAGGTCTAATCAGCCTCAAAATTCACAAGCATGATCAACTTCCACCTCCTAACACATCTATAAGCTCAATTCTCTGCTACTGCAATCGCAACAACTATTCGATATGTCATAAATTACATACATTTGGTGGCAGCAACATGCAGCGGTTGCGACATCTGGCGCGAACAACATTAAGCGGCACCAAAGTTTCGCAACAGCAGCATTTGGCAAAAGCAATATGCAGTGGTAGCGGCAGGTCCCAACGTCCGCGTGGGGGGCGAGGGCCCGATCATCGCCGCTTGCGGCTTTAATTATTATTATTATTTTTCTTGTTCTCCAGCCTCTTTAACCCCAAATTGCGTGCCTTCAACTTGAGATAAACGTGAACGCGCCTAGGCCCAAAGATTAGTCACGCCGAAAATCGGATTAATCCAGTGTTTGCACAAAAAAATGTGTGCCATAGCGCCCCTAGTGGTTTTTATACTGCAGCCCTCTGGCAACTTTCACATATCCACCTGAAATTTTTTGGGGATAAGTATCATGCCCGGGCCTAAAAAAAAGTCTCTTATGACCATGGTCAATTCTGAACAGGAAGTTCGCAAATTAGCGTTGAGAATCGCATTTTGGTGATTTGCAGGGTACGTATTTGAACGAACTCCTCCTAGGGTTTTAATTGGATCAACTCCAGATTTAGTCAGTCCAAAGTAGTTACACTGACGATGAAAAGTTATTAAAAGATTTTTCGTAAGTCAATGGGCGTGGCCACAAACCACGCCCAAATTTGATGAATTTTTCACTAACTCCGATTTACATAAAAGTTTTTGGGCATAACCACCAGGCCAAGACCTTTCCAAAGATATATAATTGTCATCGGGAATTCCGAACAGGAAGTCCATAAATTAACGTTGAAATTTTGATTTTCGTGATTCTAAGGCTCGCATTTGAACGAACTCCTCCTAGGGTTTTTATCGGATCAATCCCAGATTGGGTTTGTGTATACTAGACACATTGATGATGAAAAGTTATTAAAAGATTTTTCATAAGTCAACGGGCATGGCCAGGAAGGCCGCCCTAAGTTGACCATTTTTGGAAAACACGTAAATTTTAATAACTCTCTAGTAAAATGTTAGATCCGGAACAAAACATGTACAGATGTTCACTGTCCGTGCCTGAGTAAATCTTTATGCTTTATGTCACTCTCAAATATTTCCCCCCCCTGCTGGTAACAGGAAGTCTGATCTTTCTTCGGACCTGAGCCCAAAAGGCCAAATCATCCAGTGAATTCCCACCCATTTTAGCCCCAAATTGCGTGTATTGCAGTCGAGATAAACATGAATGTGCCTAGTCCCAAAATTCAGTCACGGCAACAAATTTATGAATCCAGTGTTTGCTGAAAAAAATGTGCTCCATAGCGCCCCCTAGTGGCATAAAACTGCAGCCCCTCCAGCTACTTTCACCTATGGATCTGAAATTTTTAGGGCATCACTGTCATGCCAGGACCTACAAAAAAGTCTCTTACGACCATCATCAATTGTGGACAGGAAGTTTGCAAATTAGCGATAAAGGTCGCATTTTGGCGATTTGCAGGGTACGTATTTGAACAAACTCCTCCTCGGGTTTTTATCAGATAAACTCCAGATTTGGTTTGTGTATACTAGACACACTGACAATGAAAAGTTATTAAAAGATTTTTCGTAAGTCAATGGGCGTGGCCAGGAAGTACGCCCAAAGTGGACCAGTTTTGGAAAACACGTAAACCTTAATAACTGTCTTGTACAATCTTAGATCCGAAACAAAACATGTACACATGTTCACTTTCCCTGCCTGAGTTAATCAATATGCTTTGTTTCACTCTCAAATATAGCGCCCCCTGCTGGTGAAAGGAAGTGTGATGTTTTACTCTATCATTAAAATCTCCTCCGTTATTCAGCATATTTTTTTCGAATATTCTCTGAAAGGGTCTTCACACCTTCATCAAGCAACATTGTATGGGTCGTGTCCTGAGGTGAAACGGTCTGGCCATGGCGAAGGCTCAAACTTCACTGATCACCATGAACCTGGAAATCACTCTAAGTCCTTCAATTAAGGTCCAATCTAATTCAAATTTCACAAGCATGATCAAGGTCTAACTCGTAACAGATGTATATGCTCAATTCTCTTACACTGCAATCGCACCAAGCTCTAGAATTTACAATAATTACATTATCCAATCTACCCCAAATTCAACTAACATGATCACAGTCCCACTCTGGACTTATTTTTTATCAAATTAAAACATGTATTTGGTTTATAAGAATAGCACCACTTAACAGACACAAGCAGTGTTTATGCCAAAAACACTAAAGGAGTTTGAAAAAATTGAAGTTGTGCTGATCTCAGCCTTTGGCATTTAGTATTACACAACAGTTTGAATTAATGCTGGAAAAGTGAACTTAACACGTTAATGGATAACACATAAAAATGGATAACACATAAAAATGCATTAAAATATATAAATAGATGAATATATATTGTTTCAAACGTATATTTTATTCCTCAAAGTGTGAGCTTTCTCCTACCCTTAACACCCCCTCACATGTAACAAGCTAAAACACAGGTGGCCCATCTTAGTTGAAAGCCCACTCACCACGACAAGGTGCAGGCCATGAGTGGGAACACAGGACATGACATACTTGGCGGACAGGACAAACTCTGACAGGACATACATACAAATACAAGAAATAGCACACAGACAAACTGTCTCCTTAGCACTACACATATATTGAAGTAAAGCACGGAAAATAGAATGGTTAACACTTAGAAAATAAATACCATGCACTAACAGGTAATACTAAAATAAACAAGGCATGCAAATACAAAAGTTTTTTTTTGTCCTTATCACTACACATATATTTGAAGTAAAGCAGGAAAGTAGAACTTCTTGCACTTTGCTAAATGATAATTTACATGCAAAATACAAAAACAATATTCCCCAAACCACCAAACCTGTACAATTCTGACATCTTCTAAAACTGTCAGTGAGTCAAACCTAAATACAAAATGGGCTCACCATTCCACTAAAAGTACTAAAAAGAAGCTAACCATAAAAGTACAGATACAAACACACCATTCCAATGTCACCCCTAACCAACCTGACTACCTCATGATACAAATGAGGAACTATCACAAGGCACCAAAAACCTGTCATCTTTGAAGCTACACTATTCTGCCTCATCAACTTGAAGAGACGTTCTTTTAAAGGAACACAAAATCCCTTCATGGTCGCTAAAATAAGTGGGCCACACTACTGACTGTACCTGGTACTGTGTTGTTTTCACATACACATGGTCAATAAGTGTGCCTCTCTCTGTGGTGGGCTTTGTCACTAGCTGAACAAACCCCCTTTCTGCAAAAAAGTTGTAGACTGATGCTGACTGCAAAATGTCGTCATTAAAATCTCCCATGACAGCAATCGTGTTACTCAGTGGTTTAAGCCGATCAAGCAACTTGCTGAGAAACTCTTTAAACAAAGACATGGGATAAGCTGGCGGACGATAAATGACGGCAAGTACAATGTCATAACCAACATACTTGTGAGCCAAGCACTCCAAATTCACCTGTGGAACTTTGATGAGGTCGAAGGTCACATTGTCTGAACTAAATATGCCAACACCACCATGCCGTTGGGCTTGCAAAGTGATCAAAGCTGGATGGTTACTTGTGTAAGACACACTTCGCGGACAATGACTAAAAATGTAACCATCAACTTTTACATTGTCTACAACAGAATCAGTGGATAACCATGTTTCTGTTACAGCAATACTGTTAACCTTCAATTGCTGTATGCACACACTCAAATCTGACAGGTGTGCACTCAGATTTTGCACATTCATCAAGAACACAGAAAATGTGTCTGTGTCTAATGTGTGCGGTGATCTGGTGTTAACCAGGAAAGGAGGCATAGTCTTAATGGCATCCTTTACATCTGTCCTACAATAAATTGATTTCTCCTCAAAGTCAGCGATTATCAAACCAGACAGGCTCCTGACTCGGCTTAAGGCCACATATGCCTGTCCTGCAGTGAATACTTTCTTTAAACTAACTACAGCCCTATCAACTGTTAAACCCTGGACTTTATGCACCGTGCAGGCCCAGGCAAGCCGAAGTGGAAATTGCCTTCGCAATCCACCTTTGTCTGTCACTCTCTCTTCCTCTGGGTCAATACCAGTGGAAGCAGCTAAATCAACAGAAAGATAAGCAGATCGTTTTCTCCTCTGAGCACCGACCTGATCATCGTCAAACTTTACAAAAACCTTTTTAGGGAACCTGCCATCACCAGCCATGTCAATGTGTGTAACCGTACCACACACACCGTTAACCAGACCATCCTCAACATCTATATTTTTACACAGCATAACACGGGCATCTATCCCCAAGGGAAGTGTTTCCTGTAAAGATGTGTTATACGTTTTGCTGTGGTGTCCACTTATCAACTTTAACTTTCCTGTTTTCTTGCTATTCACATAATCCTGTGCATTGATTTCAACATATTCAGGACAAGTCCTGAATAACTCCTGAAGATTGTGCTCATTTACTTGTCGGTTAGTCGGAAATATGTGCAAAGCTGAGCTGACTTCGCCGGTTTCACAACGCTTCAGTGTCTGAACATCACTGACCAGCATTGGAGTATCTTTAGATTGAGTCCTGACCCTGTTCAGCAACGCTGCAAACACGCCATCCTTCTGCCTAACAACTGTTGTTAACTCAACAACACTAAACAGACTGGACCACAAGTTGACGCCTTCATCGTCAACATACAGAGGCTTCCCTTTAACAGGAGGCAACTGATAAAAATCACCAACCGCAACAACGCTCACATTCCCAAAGGGG
The DNA here is from genome assembly GCA_036419115.1 of Scarus forsteni. NCBI lineage: Eukaryota > Metazoa > Chordata > Actinopteri > Labriformes > Labridae > Scarus > Scarus forsteni. The sequence goes on along the minus strand of JAZDUH010000218.1, from coordinate 175,265 downwards.
GAAAAGTCCCCAGTCTGTTTAATCTGCCTCAATCTGCCGTGAATATACGCCAACAATCGATGATCTACCATGGAGATTTCATCGATGATCAACAACTGCAAATCTACATATTTAGCACGCAAAGAATTGATCTTTTCTTCGCCCAAAGGAGTGTACGGTAAGCGTACATCCTTACCAATGCTGAGTGTGCTGTGAATAGTTGCTGCATGCAAATTGTATGCAGCAATTCCTGTTGGAGCTGTCAAAAGCACACAAATGTTGTCAGGATGACGACACGCTGGTGACAGCAACCTCATAGCCTCATACTGGATGGCCCTAATCAAATGGCTCTTTCCAGTACCAGCCCCACCCGTTACAAACACATGCAAAGGAGCTGGCTTTTTACCATTTATCTTGTCCAAACACCACTGTCTAATCTGATAAAAAACAGACATCTGTGTCTCATTCAGAGACCTAATCAAAGCCAAACCATCCTTCCTATTCAGAATGTTACTCCTTTTTTCTAAATGACAAACCTCTTTGTCGCTAACAGCTAAATCAGGAATGTTGTCCACATGCTCATCAACAACCTGCTCTCTGTCCTGAACTTCCTGCACACACTGCAAACGCTCCTGTTCCTGCTCTGGGCACAGCTGGCACCAGGCATCTTCTAACACAGCATCACTATCAACTGAATTTTTAATCTCATCCAAATCTTCAACTTCAACCTGAAACCTGCTCCTGTTAGAATCTACTACTGACTTCACTGAATGCTGTGTGCCATCACTAAACCTCACATGACCAGTCCTGTAAAACTCCTCAAAAGTTTCACAGTTGGCAGGTTTAAGCTGCACGTCCTCACGATAAGGCAAAAACAACTGCAAGTTACTCTGATAGAATTGTTCAGGATTTTTTGTCTCAGAAAATCGTGCATAACGTACGATGGCCGGTTGCGAACGCGTTCTTTTCATGACAAAACCAGTGTTGTTTTTCAGTTCAATTCGACTTTTTGATTTCTCATTTTTGCTCAATACACGATATTCTGAGGCAAAAGATGCCAGACACATATCACTGAACTCCCTGTCCTCTGGCCTGTTCTTGTAACGGTCAACTACACTTGTCATCCACATGTCTTCTGAATCAAGACCCTGTGATGACACCTTCTGTTTTAGCACATTCAATGGTAAACTCATCCTGACAACATTGTCCCCTGTTGGGACAAACACAACCTTCCTAGAGCACTCCTTCAGGTGCATGTTAGGCACTAACCTATAAACTGCCTCCTGAGCACAAACATCTCTGTTATGTAGATAAACACTACCAAGGTTCTTCAAAGCCTCTCTGGCACTAAGATTTTTATCTTTAGCAGCCTCTCTCTGAGCATTTCCTAACAGCAAACCTATTTCCCTCTCTGCCTTTGAAATGTAAGAAATAATGTACACAACACATGCATATGGGTCAACAACATACTGGATGTCCATATTGGCATTCCAGCATTTTAGCAGCAACTTACTGTACTGATTTACCCAAACCTCATTGATCTCTCTCTTTAAAACTATATGGGTGTTGCGCCCAAATAGCCTGTAAGCCTGCTCGAAACCAGCCTGATCTGTGCCTACACTCTTAAACAACTCATCTAAACTAGTCAACCTACACTTCTCATCTGCTACAGCCTTCTTCAACGCTGCCAAAAGAGCTGATGACTTCTCCCTAATCTGTCTCTCCTGCTCTTTCTTCACCTGACAACTGCACACACCTGAGATCACACTGTCCCTATTCTTTTCCTGACACTCACACTTCTCTTCGGAGTCTTCTAAACTTTTCCCTCGACAGATAAATGTCCTTCCTGATGCTGGCCTGGGAAAATTGAAACGACACGTCGTGTTCTTCTTTCTACACGTCTTAGGGTGTCGCTTCGAATGCTGCTGCACGGAATTCACTATATCTAACAGGTCCTCATCCCCTGACTGCAACTCACATGTGACATACTTATCAATAAATTCAACAACCTCTTCATCTGAGTTCTTATCAATACGCGGAGCGTTCTCAATCCAAAACAAAGTATGAATGTGAGGAGACCCACGCTGCTGAAACTCCACCCTATAAAAGTAATCTTTAATCTTACCTATAGGCTCTGCTGGAGACATCAGAACCTCTCTCAGAAAACAATGCCACCGGAAATCAAACATCCTAGCTGCTGTTACTGGATTACGACGCAAAAGCTCACATCTCTCTGCCCACTCTAAGTCTTCGGCTGTCTGTGTCCTACCTTCCTGTTTCAAAATACTACTTAAAAGATTTTTCCATCGCATATCTGCTGATGAAAAAGAACAAAACCATGTAGGAACACCAAGCTGTAGAACGCAAGCCAGAATATCCTTCTGTATTCCCTGCCAAAAAGCTGGAGTACCTCTAATAGGTTTAAGGAAACGATAACCATCGTCAAACTCCAGCAACTTCCTCAGAGATTCTGCATCCTCTAACACATCACATAGTCTGACAGACTTATGCTCTCCTTTCCCTTTCCTCATCGCTATAGAAACATTTGACACAACCTGTTCTAGCTCAGACAAGTACTGAGCATAAAATATATACTCTACATTCCCAGCAAACCTACTATCAGCATTCAAAATCCTGTTGTTAAAATACCTAGACATAGTTAACCTATACTGTCTGGTCTCATGAAAAGTATTACTTCCCTCTGGAAATAATACTGGAAAAGATTTAGCCTCATTATCCTTATCACACAACAATCTGACTGGGTTATTACCTTCTGCTGGAGCTACATTCAAAGTACCATCAAAATACTGATCCAGTACTTCCTGACCGATATCTACTGGCATCAGACACGTGTCCTGAAACATACAATGCTGCTGTCTATCATGCAACAACTCATCTTCAACGACCTCTGTGGACACTTCACAATCATCTTTAGACCAACCCCTACTCTTATCAGAAACAACATCCTCCTCTCTACAAAGCTCATTCAGCCACTCTTCATTAAACTCTACATCTGCATAATGAGCATTTGTCTCTTTTAAGTACCGCAAAGCTCGACGTACATGCATCGGATCAACAAACTGATACTCATAATGACCTTTATAAGTTAACTTGCGCTTTAACTTCACTAACAACAAAGACCCTTCCATATTGGAACGGGGCAGCAAATTGTCAGTCTGCACAATATTTGCAGGGACACAAGTGACCGGTCCATGAACCCCATTTTGGCCACCTTTAGGCAATGCCAACATCTTCATAAATGGAATATTTAATGCTATCAAATGTTGTTCAAGACTATTCAAACACGCTAGTACCTCTGGAATAGGATTAGGTCTCAAACTATTAAATACACTCTCAGGTGGAAACTCGCCTTTTTTAATCTTTACATGACAGGTGTAACAAATCCACATCTGCCCTCTTGGTGAATCCAACAAGCTACAAGGTAATTCACAGTCACCACTACACTTATGTACAAAGTCCTCAGTTAAACACATGCCTGCTATTAAACCTGCTTCCCTGTGTTTACTATAATCCTCTTTTGTGCAACTTAACACCTGATTTTTAAACAATGTCCTATGACAGACACAACAAACATAATCTGGACCATCCTTTACCTTCTCTACAAACTTCTCCATAACAAAATCAAACTGCTCTGACCTTTCTTTGATTTTATCCCTCCTCAACCTGTTACCTGCTGCTACATTATCCCTATGCTCTACATTAACACTGTACTTCCTAATACTCAAAGCTTTTACATGATGCCTATGCAACGGATTGACTCTATATTTAACCTTACTCATTTTCTTTACTTTTTCTCTATGCACTATATTTTTCTGATATTTTTCTATACTCCTTTTCTTCACTTCTTCTCTATGTGAAATATTTTCCTGATATTTATCTATACTCCTTTTCTTCACTACTTCTCTATGGGAAATATTTTCCTGATATCTACCTAAACTCCTTTTCTTCACTACTTCTCTATGTAAATTATTCTCCCAATAATTCTCTAAACTCCTTTTCTTTAGTACTTGTCTCTCTGAAATATTGTCTTGATATCTATCTATACGTCTTTTCTTCACTACTTCTCTGTGTAAAATATTTCCCTGGTACTTGGCTTTTTTTTGTTCCTTCACTTTTTGGCTAAACAACAGATTTTTATGATATTTATTTTTTTGTAAAAAGTTCTTTTTTCTTTGGAAATATTTAGTTGGTGTGCTCTGCTGTTGTTCAGAAACACCAACTTCTACAGACTGAAGTACACGAGTTGCAATAGAAGACGCATCTCCTGAACTAACCTCATCGCTTCCTCTACTCTGCCGTCTAATGTTATATCCTGTGGAACTAGCCTCACTCACCCTGCAGTATCTATAACATATCTGAGATTTAGGCTGCTGAACACAAAGTACTGTCTCATAATGACTTCCGTTACAGTTTTCTAAATAAATGCCCTGACTAGACAGCTGTACATTCCTGCAACTATATTCAAGCCAGCGATCACCACAGTATGTAAATATATTAACTCCAAAACAATCTGCTGCTGCTTGAATTTCTAACTCTGTAGCCCAACTACCAACATACCTCATTTTCGACTCACTAAGGTATCCCGCCACAGAGGAATAACGACTCCTCAGAAGACTGCTATAATCCACCCGATTACTCTCTATCTGCTTCACAACTGAAAGTCTAACTTTCCTATGATGATCCTGAGTACCACTCACAGCCTGACTAACTGCTCTAAAGAAACAATTACCATCACCAGCTATCTTCACATTCCTACATGGAGTCCCTAAAGGACCTACCTCTGAAGACACTGCATCAACTGTCTCAGACATTATCTTCAACCGTTTACACAAAACCTGTGACACTTCCTTACTAAGAGGATTAAACTGCAGCTCTTTACTAGTCACATCACTAACAAACTCAACATCTGAGTTTACTTCATTAACATCCCCACTGCTGCTGCAGCTCACTGCAGCCATACTACTGGACTTATTAGTACAAACGACAGACTGAGAGACAGAGGCACAAACACCAACAATCTCAAACTGTTTCTCATTCCTGGACAACATCCATGCAAGTGTACAGATGTGATCAAAAAGTTGATCAAGACAACTAAAATATACAACAACACTTGTCCCTCTAGCTTTTACCAGACCATCTGAACCGCGAGCATGAGAATCAACAAGTGCATACCGTCCACCTTGATGAATAATAGCACAAGTGCTATTGCACACTGTCAAGAGACATGTCTTATACACAGAGAACATGTCAGCCAACCCGTTTCTCAAAGTGCTGTAAACCCTTTCCTCAATAAGATTACCATCTACGATATCTACATCACCACTGACAACCTCACCATAGTAAATGTCAAAAGTCTGACCATCAACAACATGCTGTGTAGGCAGCTCTGGGGCAAGAAGATAGTGACTACGTGTGTCACTGATCAAGTTCTTCTCTCTTAAAGAGGAATACAATTTGTCCCCTGACACAACAACCTCATCCAACGTATCTGACTGCCATGAGAACACACTGTCAATTGTGTGTTTGGCAATGCTGATCAGGCTTATGGCCATACACTGCATCCCCCCATATTCAAAGCGATCATCTCCCTGATTAAATGATCCCTGCACAGATCTTGCATTATGTGCAGGCCTGACAGAGCTGCCTCCCTCAACACTGTCTACAACCTCAACTACACTACTCTCCATGCTAACGTCACCCTCACTGTCTGACAACTCAACTACACTGCCTGTGTCCTCTGCAGTATTCTCCATGCTAACCTCAACCTCACTGTCTGACAACTCAACTACACTGCCTGTCTCCTCTGAGGAACCCTCCACACCACCCTCAGCTTTCAGCTCATTCAACTCCATTGGCACGACAGCATAAAACTGCCCTTTTAGCGACTCCTGCAAACCCCTGATGTAATACATCAGGTCAGTCAGGCATGTGTTAAACACAGCCACAGATCTGCCACAGCTGGAAGCAAAGCCAAACGACTGATCTCGTCTGCCGCAGTCAACGACCACAAAGTAGTTGTTGTGATGAATGACTGCGGTACAGGCACTGTCGATGCTGAACAGACACATGCCATCCCTCATCAAAAGTTCCTGCAGCTTCTCATCCAAAATGGCCTCTCCGCTAGGTCCAGCAACAATGTAATCGGCAAGTCCGAGTTCAAGACTCCACTTCCTGCCAAACACACTGTGCTGTTCAACAAGCTGATAAAACTTCTCCTTCTCTCTCAACTTCTTACTGTTGTCAGCAAGAAAAGAGTACAACTTCCTGCCCTCTGACCTGACCTCATCTAAGTCCCTACTACGCCACGTACACACAGGTGCAACCTTGTGTTTGATAACAGCTGCGATACTACAACAGATTGCTGCGTCCAGATCATTTCCCTCTCTGGGAACACTGCCAGAAACTACAGGTGTGGGTGTAAGTGAATCTGGCTCAAGACAAACACACAACACAGGAGCAACATCAGTCTGACCTTTGACGCAGCGATGGTTGTCTTCCACCTCAGGGGCCTGGGACGGGGGAGTCGGGGGTGACACAGGCGATGCAGGCGACACAGAAGACGCAGGCGACGAGGGGCACGCTGGGGACACATGGGCAGCCGGCACCTGTGGAAAACAAAAGGTGTGAATGAATGGCATAGACAACAAATATATAAATACATAAAGTTAAATGTGCATAAACTTTTATGTCAATGCACCTCAAAAAAGACATGCAAAACTATTCGTGTATTGCAAAAATTGTAACAGAAAGCAGGTGACTGAGCAAGTTAAAAGGTCACTGGGTTCTATTTCAATGCTTGAACTTTAGGAAAATATCACATCCAGTCACAAAGTGAAAAATTAGTAGCATTTTATTATCAAGAAAACTACACCAACCTCCTCCTCCACCGTCTCTCGCATGACCCTGGTAGGTGTGCCCCTGGATCTCACACCCACCACACGCGGCACTGCCTCCACCTAAAAACCAAAGACATGCGTGAATGAGTTGTCGCTACAAAGTTAAACAAACGATTCTTTCAAAATGGCATTGTGTGTATAAAACTTGCTCTAACATCAAACATTCCTAAATAAGTCTAAATATTGTTTGGGGAAATGAACATTTAAAACTTACCTGCCGGACTGACCGACTCCTCTTGGAGACAGCAGCCTTCCTGCGTTCCACAACGGCCCTCTGATGAAAACATAACCAGAGGTAATGTTAGGATATTGCATTGACACATCAGAGTAGTTTGTAATGATTTCCGTTCACATATATCAGAAGAAACAGACAAGAAGCCTATGAATATTACCTGCTTGCCCTTGGGAACGGCAATGCACTCGGCAGCATCAGGCAGATGCGATGGAACAACCTTGTCCATCTCATCCAACAAGGCAGGGCTAAACCAAACTGGTGTTAGCGGGATGGTACACTCCTTCACCACCTGAATAAGAGAGCACAGACAGTTGTTGGGACTCAGCAGCTTAACAAAAAAACCACAACATTTTGTTCATAAATTAACCTTTTCAAATACAAAGTGACCACTATTTACGTGTTTACATCACGTGTTTCTCTATTATACAATTACTGTATGTTTGTTTGAGCCCTGCAGCTGATCAGTCTCTGTGAATGTCTTTACAATTTTAAGCAAGATCACAGCATTACTAACCTGCTTTTCAACCATCCTTTTCTTGGGAACCGCACCAGAGGGGCCTTAAGCAGCTCCCCTGACGAGTTCCTCTGCAATAAGAAATAGCATACTTTGTGTTAAGTAAATATTTAACTTCACTGCTCAAGTGATAAACATTTCTTTTTTAATCTCTCAAAAACATTGGCAGCATATTACCTTCCTGCCCCGTTGCACAGACGTCCATTCGAAGGGGTTGACTGGAGGACGCGGTGTAACGACCCTTCCCTTCACCACAACTCGAGACTTCACGCGTGAGACCGATGGTCTAGGGGGAGCCTGGACAGGGGTGGTCTGTGGCGCAGGCTGCAGTGTCTAATCATGACAAAAATAATGATGCTATTAATATAAGCATGGCTAAGATACAATTTTAAATATATATGAAAAATATTAATACCAGTAAGAGTGTACCACTAATAATTATTACAAAGCATAAATACATAAAATACATCAACCAGACAAACCTAAAAGTTATCTTACACACATTTCCAAGACAACTTACATCGTAAGCAGCCTGCCACAGAAGGCGAGCAAGCACAGGCATCCCCTCAGTGTCTGACAGGTGAATCTGTTGAAAACAGAAAATAAAATGATTAACAACACTTGCAAGCAACAAACTGTAATTTTCATGTCCAAATCAGGGGTTCTACTTACACCATCTCTGGCCCACAGGTCAGTATTTTCCAGACGGAAAGCATCAGCTGCTGGAAACCACCTCACACCTAAAAGAGTAACAATTAACATAATGAAATACCATATGTAGTTCTGCTCTCATTTACAAAACCATGTTAAATAATATGGAAGTTTTTTTTTAAGAAATTGCATACCTAGACCCCTAGTGACACGGTGGAACTCCTGTCGCAGCGCCTCCTGCTTTGGTAGATCGGAGGTGAGGCGAGGAGGGAAGTCAAGCACTGCGACCTGAAAATATTAACAAAAAGACCATACACATGTGTGGATTAATAACAAAGTTTTTACATCTGAACTCAAAGAGCATTCAATTACAAATATCTGTATTCTAATGTTAACAAAAACAGCAAGAAAGCTATATTTTCACAACAACTGTATCAAAACTTTAAGCTTACGTTGGACCAACGGCTCACTGCAGCCAAGAGCAGCCGACTGAAGTCTTCGCTGGCTTGCTCGATGGTCCTGGAGTAGGTGAGGTTGTTGCTGGGTGCCAAAAGGACCACTGCTTCAGGCGTACGAGGAACCACAGCGTGGACCAGCTCGGTCCTCTCCTCGTGAGCAGCAGCCCCCGGTGTAGACATGATGCCGAAGGAAAGCGGTCCCTTCGGCATCTCTACGAAACCATCAGCGATGGCTCGCAGGTGGGAGTCACCCACAAGAAGAACGAACTGAAACAGCAGAAAAACAAAGTTTTGAGGTTAGAAACTTGTTACAACTGAAAGATTTACACACAGAAATGGCTCCTCATATTTATCTTACTTTCTTGTCAGGAGACTCCTCGGGAATGACCAACTTGTGCCTTTTCCCAGTAAAGGACGAAATTGGCCATTCCGTCACGGCATGGCGTTGCCCGGTCCCCATGCCTATCGAGAAAAGAAACAAAAGATAACACATTACATTAAGTACAGCAGTCACAAGAAATGTACAAATATTAGTTCAGTCTCTTTATACTATAAAATCAAGTCTGTATGACAAATCAGAAAAGTTGAGTTATTTAACAGCAATAATAGCTTAATAGCTTTAAAACAAAGCCCTGAATATAATTCCACTTACGTGCTGCAGGGTTCTTGGGCGGCCACACGAGAGTGACATCAAGCGGCCGTCGCTCTGCCAATCGCTTGATGGCAGCCTGGGAACGACGGTACGACTTAGGACGAGGCATCTGAATACAAATGAAGAAAAGGAGCAAACAAAAGGGATCAGTAAGAGCTTTGGAAACATTAATTGCGAGCATCTATCTTTTTGAATGCATCCATAAAAAGACAAAACATCTGCAATAACATAGTTAATAACTAACCTCGCGTTGCACTCTGTCCTGCTACCCAAAAGATGAAGACTGGGTGGTCTCCTGTCCAGTGACTGAAGAAAAGACAGAAAAGGGCATGGTTTTATTAAGTTTACTCATTACAAAGCTTAAGAACTTCAAAGACGTAAAATATAGTTCCGCAGACAATGACACCTTTTAATTACAAACATCATCTCAATAAGCAATGGTAATACACAATTTTACATCACATAGAATTCAGCTCTGTCCTTCTTTGCTATGTGAAATAAACACTACATGTAACAAGCAAGAAAAAAAGATCCAGATCTCCTAAAAGTCAGAGCACTGATGGGAATAATCCTAACTTCAACTACCAGCTACACACAGAGTCATACTACCCACAAACAGCTTTCGTAAAAACAAATTTACAACACCTCAAGTCACTATGATCAAAGCCTTATCAATAAATCATTTTGGTCACGTTGCCATCGAACGTCGCTCGGTGACGTCACGTCCGCTAGAGTTTCACCGCGATCATATCATATAATAATAAAAGATATCCAAGCGGACATTATTCCAGCTGTATCCTTTTCAGTCACTTATTAACCACAAAACACCGTAGCTAATGCCTTGCAGCTAATGCCCTGCAGCTAATGCCCTGCAGCTAATGCCCTGCAGCTGCTCTGTCAGCGGCGAAACTAATGCCCTCACCGACGTTAGTTTCGCCTAGACGGGACTCATCCGCCCTTCGGGATAAATAACTGTCTGTCTACAGTACCGTCACGGAGATTTTTAGCGCTATTATTACGTATATATCCTTATATAAAGTTGGCAGAAGCAGCAGTGCCCCATGCCGCTCTGTGGTGTTATATAAACGTCATTGTTATCCGTTTTGTAAAGACTGCAAAGCTGATCGGTGCCTCGCTGTGATTTCCGCATGCACCAAGGCTCAAAACGTAACATCACATATCCGTTTTAAATGAACACTCCTCAACTTTGCTGGGAAAATTGTTTAATCGCTAAATGAGCCATGCTGAATCACTGTTAAAACACGTGAAGGCACTTACTTTTACTACTTAGCTCAGGTTAGTTTCGTCACACAACGCCTGCTAACAGCCTATATTTCAACCACTAAAACACAAACATGCATGCATGAAGACGCCAAAGTATTCCTCTGTTCACGCTAGACCTAACATGATACATTTCATTAGCTTTATACTGACTCACATCGACAAATACACTGCCTGTAGCATTTAGCAATACACCATGAACGTTTACTCACCGTGTGTTCACTGGAGCCCTGGAGTCGATCAATCAAAGAAAAATAGAAAAAAGATAGAAAAGGAAAAAGAGAGGAAAAAGAATAAGGATTTTAGGTCCTTGGAGGCTCTTGAACTCGCTGTTTTCACTCAGATTGGATCGCTTGTCAGACAAGGCTGGCAAACTCGCTCTGACTGAATCAGTGAAAGAGACCGTTTGAGCTCCAGCCACACCTTTTATTACCCGAGAACGGTCAGATCAGCCGACCAATCAGAGAGCAGTATCGGTAACACGCCCCCTGACTGGTATTCTCGCGTGAAAATGAAATCAAAACAAATGAGAGACAGGAACTTAAAGACAATAAAATGAACACATTAAAGCACTTCATCATTAATTTATGATACATTTCTTCTGATTGCTTTCTTTAATACTATCGTGGCATATACACTTAAAAAAACAACACACCTCTTAAGACAAAACAAATATATTTGTTAAACTTTTTTTATACTTTTTTGGAATACATGAATGCATGTCCTCCATGTCCACCTTTTCAAGAGTTTTACATCAATGTTTGAAAACTACCTCACATTCCCTTGCACTTAGTATATTCAAACCCCCTTTTAGAATACTATATTATGGCAATGTACATTAAAAAACTAACTGCAATTATTTGTCTACATTATTAGATAGAATCTAGAAAAAGACATGCATATTTCCTTTTTTTCTGTATTGCAAAATTAACATTTGCTTGTCAATCTACATGACCACTGCTTATATTTCTATCACATTTATAGGTTCACTTTATAATGTATTTCTACCCTTTTAATCCTGTAAGACCTGGCGTTGTCATATTACAACATCAGCTTTAGGGGCCCCTTATTACCACAGCATGTTTTTTGGCTTCAAAATACCACATTTACATGATCAGTGAATCTTATTGCTTAACCCTGCATTGCCATTGAAATTGAATGTGTTTAAGGGTCAGGCTTTGAAGCCACAAACTCACAGAACTTACAACCATTCCTTTTGACTCACCTATTCATTTTACTGGACTCAATGTCATGAAATTAAAGTCAGTACAAAGCCTTATATATTTTTGAATGACTTCAACATCAAAATTTCTGTTTTTGTGAAATAACAGAATCAATGCTCACATATTTCACTTACATGTCCCCCCAAGGAGGTGCAGCTTTCACACCTTCAGCCAGGTGACCCTAACGACTCTCATAGAAGGGCCGGGGGAGAACGACTGCCCAGCAGGGCTAAAGACCCACATTAACACCTAACGACCCGTTGGTTTCGCGTCACATAACGACTTGTTTGTGCATGTAAGAGGCGTCTTCTACTCACACAAGGTTGGTCCAGCTGACACAATTTGTGCTTGTTTGAGATGAGTCATGACCTGGATGACTGAGAATATTCACAGATTTATCTCACTGACATATTTTTATTGATTTGATTTCTTTTTCCTACTTCATTATGATACCACCAAAGCAATATATCCTATACACTGTGCAGAATGTGAAAGATGCCATCATGAATGGAGACAGTGACTTTAAAATCAACCCACATACTTATTTACTGATGAGGACACTGATGTAGATGCCTTTAAAGCACAAAAAGAAAATCCACTGTCACTGACTGTGTAATTCATGATTATGTGGAAAACACCCTATGCAGCAAGTGCCACCTCCTTTTCAGAAAAAAACAACTGTTTCTGGAACTATAATAGAAAATGAACATGGCTGAACACATTGGCGATTTGACATAATGCTTTAGGGAACTAGAAATTTTAACTTTTGTAAAAACAGTTTATTGTCTTAGTGATATGTTAACATTCCCTGTTATAGTTAGGTTTCCTGATTTCTTATTATACAGTATCAAATGTTATTATATTTCATGCATGTTTGCATATATTTTCCAGTGATTTCTCAGTGGTTGTATTTGTTTTAATCATATATATGTGCTTTTAAAAATGTGTTCATCTGTCTTTTGTAGAAAACACAGAATAAAAAAACATACACAGACCCTAATGGATGGATGGATTTTGATGAAATTTTCAGGATAGTCAGCATCTGAAAAGTAAGATCTGATTCAATGTTGGTGTCCATCCAAATCAGCGTCTGGCCGACATGGTGAAAAATGTCACTTTTGTGAATAACTGCTGAACTAAAATAGATATCATTATGAATCCAGATGATAATGGTATGTTTTCATGATCAAGGAATCTAAATATTTAGATGAAATCATTGTCATCATTCATCTGTATGCTTTAGAGGCCTAGCCGTATCTATGTTGTGGCTATTTGCTTAGGCAGGTACTGCTGCACATGAAGTGCCTGCAACATAGTACACCGGGCATTAACTGTGTGTTATATCTCCGTGCCTGAGTTAATCTATATGAAAATAGATTAAAATACATAAATTGCATATGTATGTTATAAATAATCTAATCTTCCCCAAATTCAACTCACATGATCACAGTTCCACTCTGGATTTATTTTGCCATTTAAACATATGTTTGGGTTATAGGAAAAGCACCATCTAACAGACACAAGCAGTGTTTATGCCTAAAACACTTAAACATGCTTTAAAACATCCTGATTGTGGAAGGAAGCTTTCCTCCTTCCTCAACTGCTCCTCAGACTGAGCTGAGGTTACCTCACATACTAATTAGCCCACCCCCCTTCTTCACCCCACACCAACCTCAGAGATCTGTCAGTCATGCTCCCACCTCCCTGCTTAGAGTGAGAAACCATAGATTCTTGACATGTCATCCTCTTTATTTAATGTTATCTGTTTACTTTAGATGCTTCATTCAGACTTTATTTTGTGTATGTGTGTGTGTGCGTGTGTGTGTGTGTGTGGCAGAGGCAGTGACTGTCAGGGATAGTAACTTCAAAAAATCTCAGAAAGGGTCTTCACACCTTCATGAAGCATCTGTCTGCATGTTTGTGTGTGTGTGGCTATTTGCTGAGACAGGTATTGCTTCACATGACGTGCCTGGGACAAAAGAACGGTGCCACCCAATGGGCATTAGCTGTTTTTTATATCTCAAATACCTGCTTGCATGTAGGGGCAGCAACATGCAGCTGTTGGGACATATGGTGCCAGCAAAATTTAGCGGCACCAATGTTTCGCAACAGCAGTATTTGGCGAAAGCAATATGTGGCGGTAGCGGCAGGGCCCAACGGGCGCATGGGGGGCGAGGGCCCGATCATCGCCGCTTGCGGCTTTAATTAGGGCCCGAGCCCGACCCCGAAGGCCCTATTGTAATCGCTAAGATTATTAGGCCCGACCCGTGGGGCGGCGGCGCCTATTGTAATCATAAGTATTATTATTATTAGGGCCCAAATTGCGTGCCTTCAACTTCAGATAAACGCGAACGCGCCTAGCCCAAAAAATTACTCCCGGCGAAAAATTTATGAATCCGGTGTTTGCACAAAAAAATGTAAGCCACAGCGCCCCCTAGTGGCCTTAAACTGCAGCCCCTCCGCCAAGTTTCACGGATCGACCTGAAATTTTTAGGGCATAATTATCATGGCCAGACCTACAAAAAAGTCTCTTACGACCATGGTCAATTCCAAACAGGAAGTTCGCAAATTAGCGTTGAAAGTCGCGTTTTGGCGATTTGCGGGGTACGTATTTGAACGAACTCCTCCTAGGGTTTTTGTCGGATCAACTCCAGATTTGGATTGTGTATACTACACACATTGACGATCAAAAGTTATTAAAAGAATTTTCGTAGGTCAATGGGCGTGGCCAGAAACCACGCCCAAATATGGCGAATTTTTGACTACCTCCGATTTGCACGAAATTTTTTGGGCATAACCCCCAAGCCAAGCCGATCACAGATATATAATTTGTCATAGGGAATTCCAAACAGGAAGTTCGTAAATTAACGTTGAAATTACGATTTTTGCAATTTTAAGGCTCGCATTTCAACAAACTCCTCCTAGGTTTTTTATCGAATCAACTCTAGATTTGGTTTGTGTATACTAGACACATTGCTGATGAAAAGTTGTTAAAAGATTTTTTGTAAGTCAAGGGGCGTGGCCAGGAAGGATGCCCAAAGTTGACCATTTTTGGAAAACACGTAAACCTTAATAACTCTCTAGTAACATGTTAGATCTGGACCAAAACAAGTACAGGTGTTCACTGTCTCTGCCTGACTTCATCTATGTACTTTGTTTCACACTCAAATATAGCGCCCCCTGCTGGTAACAGGAAGTCTGATGTTTTACTCTATTAATAAAATCTCCTCCGTTTTTCAACATATATTTTTCAAATATTCTCAGAAAGGCTCTTCACACCTTCATGAAGCAGCAGTGTTGAGGTCGTGTCCTGAGGTGAAAGGCTGTGGCCATGGCGAAGCCTCAAACTTCACTGATAGCCATGAACCTGGAAATCACTCTAACTCCTTCATTTAAGGTCCAATCTGCTTTAAAATTCACAAGCATGATCAAGGTCCACCTCCTAACACATCTATACGTTTAATTCTCTGCTACTCCAATCACATCTATCTTTGGATATGTCATAAATTACATACATGTGGCGGCAGCAACCTGCAGCGTTTGCAACATGTGGCGCCAGCAACATTTTACGGCACCAACGTTTTGCAACTGCAGTATTTGGCAACAGCAATATGCGGCGGTGGCGGCAAGGCCCAACGGGCGCGTGGGGGGCGAGGGCCCGATCATCGCCGCTTGCGGCTTTAATTTTTCTTCTTCCCCTTTTTCAATCCCAAATTGCGTGCCTTTAACTTGAGATAAACGCGAACGCGCCTAGTCCCAAATGTTAGTCCCGGCGAAAAATTTATGAATCCAGTGTTTGCACAAAAAAAAGTGCGCCACAGCGCCACCTAGTGGATTTAAACTGCAGCCCCTCCGGCAACTTTCACCGATCAACCTGAAATTTTTAGGGCATAACTATCATGCCCAGACCTACAAAAAAGTCTCTTACGACCATGGTCAATTCCGAACAGGAAGTTCGCAAATTAGCGTTGAAAGTCGCATTTTGGCGATTTGCGGGGAACGTATTTGAACGAACTCCTCCTAGGGTTTTTATCCGATCAACTCCAGATTTGGATTGTCTATACTAGACACACTGACGATGAAAAGTTATTAAAAGAATTTTCGTAGGTCAATGGGCGGGGCCAGAAACAACGCCCAAATTTGGCGAATTTTTCACTAACTCCGATTTGCACGAAATTTTTTGGGCATAACCACCAAGTCAGGATGATCACAAATATATAATTTGTCATCACGAAATCCGAACATGAAGTTCGTAAATTAACGTTGAAATTCTGATTTTCGCGATTCTGAGGCCCGCATTTGAACGAACTCCTCCTAGGTTTTTTATCGGATCAATGCCAGATTTTGCTTGTGTATACTACACACATTGACGATGAAAAGTTGTTAAAAGATTTTTCGTAAGTCAATGGGCGTGGCCAGGAAGGAAGCCCAAAGTTGACCATTTTCAGAAAACACGTAAACCTTAATAACTCTCTAGTAACAACTTAGATCTGGACCAAAACAAATACACATGTTGACTGTCCCTGCCTGACTTAATCTATATGATTTGTTTCACGCTCAACTATAGCGCCCCCTGCTGGTAACAGGAAGTCTGATGTTTTACTCTATCGTTAAAATCTCCTCCGTTTTTCAACAAATATTTTTCTAATATTCTCAGAACGGGTCTTCACACCGTCATGAAGCATCAGTGTTGAGTTTGTATCCTGAGGTGAAACGGTGTGGCCATGGCGAAGCCTCAAACTTCACTGATCGCCATGAACCTGCAAATCACTCTAACTCCTTCATTTAAGGTCCAATCTCCTTCAAAATTTACAGGCATGATAAAGGTCCACCTCCGAACACATCTATAACTTTAATTCTCTGCTACTCCAATCATTTCAACCTTTAGATATGTCATAAATTACATACGTGTGGTGGCAGCACCATGCAGCGCTTGCAACATGTGGCGCCAGCACCATTTTACGGCGCCAACGTTTTGCAACAGCAGTATTTGGTGACAGCAATATGCGGCGGTGGCGGCAAGGCCCAACGTGCGCGTGGGGGGCGAGGGCCCGATCATCGCCGCTTGCGGCTTTAATTAGGGCCCGAGCCCGACCCGAAGGGCCGGCAGCGAAGGCCCTATTGTAATCTTAAGGATTATTATTATTATTATTCTTCTCCCGCCGCATAACCCCAAATTGCGTGCCTTCAACTTCAGATAAACGCAAATGTGCCTAGGCCCAAAATTCAGTCACGGCGACCGCTACTGGGATCCACTGATTGCACAAAAAAAAATGTGCCATCGCGCCCCCTAGTGGCTTAAAACTGCAACCCCTCCGGCAAGTTTCATGGATATTTGTAGGGCATAACTATCATGCCCAGACCTACAAAAAAGTCTCTTACGACCATGGTCAATTCCAGACAGGAAGTTCGCAAATTAGCGTTGAAAGTCGCATTTTGGCGATTTGCGGGGTACGTATCTGAACAAACTCCTCCTAGGTTTTTTATCGGATCAACTCCAGATTTGGATCGTGTATACTAGACACCTTGACGATCAAACGTTGTTAAAAGAATTTTCATAGGTCAATGGGCGTGGCCAGAAACCACGCCCAAATATGGCGAATTTTTGACTAACTCCGATTTGCACGAAATTTTTTGGGCATAATCCCCAAGCCAAGCCGATCACAGATATATAATTTGTCATGGAGAATTCCAAACAGGAAGTTCGTAAATTAACGTTGAAATTATGATTTTTGCGATTTTAAGCCTCGCAACAAACAACAACAACTAACAAAATCTACTCCGTTTTTCAACATATTTTTTTCAAATATTCTCAGAAAGGGTCTTCAAACCTTCATGAAGCATCAGTGTTGAGGTTGTGTCCTGAGGTGAAACGGTGTGGCCATGGCGAAGCCTCAAACTTCACTGATCGCCATGAACCTGGAAATCACTGTAACTCCTTCATTTAAGGTCCAATTTCCTTCAAAATTCACAAGCATGATCAAGGTCCACCTCCTAACACATCTACAAGCTCAATTCTATGCTACTGCAATTGCACCATGCTCCAGAAATTACATTAATTACATACAATATGCATGTTATAAATTATCCAATCTACCCCACATCCAAAACACATGATCACAGTTCAACTCTGCACTTTCTCTTTATGGTTCCCTGCCAAGAAGGTTATGTTTTTGGGAGAGTTGTTGTCTGTCTGTCCGTCCGTATGTCTGTCCATCTGTCTGTAAGTCTGTCTGTCCGTCTGTCAGTCTGTGAACAAAATAACTCAAAAAGTAATGGGTGGATTTGGATCAAACTTTCAGGAAATGTTCAGCATGGGAAAAGGAAGAATGATTTCATTTTGTTGTTGACCCAGATAAGCGTCTGGCCGCCATTCCAAAAATAGTGATTTCTGTGAATAACTACAGAACTAAAATAGCTATCATTATGAATCCAGTTGCCAATGGTATGTTTTCATGGTCATAGAATCTAAATATTTGGATGAAAAAAAGGTAGGACTAATATTTATTATGTTACAAATCACAATATGGCCACAGACTTTTGCACTGGCAGAGGTTCCAATGCTTCGCAACAGCAGCATTTGGCAGAAGCAATAAGCGGCGGTAGCGGCAGGGCCCAACGGGCGCGTGGGGGGCGAGGGCCCGATCATCGCCGCTTGCGGCTTTAATTAGGGCCCGAGCCCGACCCGAAGGGCCGGCGGCGAAGGCCCTATTGTAATCGCTAAGATTATTATTAGGGCCCGAGCCCGACCCGAAGGGCCGGCGGCGAAGGCCCTATTGTAATCGCTAAGATTATTATTATTATTATTATTTTTCTCGCTCCTCTTTAACCCCAAATTGCGTGCCTTCAACTTGAGATAAACGTGAACGTGCCTAGGCCCCAAAATTAGTCCCGGCGAAAAATTTATGAATCCAGTGTTTGCGCAAAAAAAAGTGCTCAATAGCGCCCCCTAGTGGCCTAAAACTGCAGCCCCTCCGGCGACTTTCACGGATCGACCTGAAATTTTTAGGGCATAACTATCATGGCCAGACCTACAAAAAAGTCTCTTACGACCATGGTCAATTCCAAACAGGAAGTTCGCAAATTAGCGTTGAATATCGCGTTTTGGCGATTTCCTGGGTACGTATTTGAACAAACTCCTCCTAGGGTTTTCATCGGAACAACTCCACATTTGGATTGTGTATACTAGACACCATGACGATTAAAAGTTGTTAAAAGAATTTTCGTAGGTCAATGGGCGTGGCCACCAACCACGCCCAAATTTGGTGAATTTTTCACTAACTCCGATTTGCACTAAATTTTGGGGGGATAATCTACAGGCCTAGCCGATCACAAATATATCACTTGTCATTGGGAATTCCGAACGGTGACTCTGTAACTTAACGTTGAAATTCCGATTTTTGCGATTTTAAGGCTAGCATGTGACAGAACTCCTCCTAGGTTTTTTATCGGATCAATTCCAGATTTGGTTCATGCATACTAGACACATTGACGATGAACACTTATAAAAATATTTTTCATAAGTCAATGGGCGTGGCCAGGAAGGACGCCCAAAGTTGACCATTTTTGGAAAACACGTAAACCTTAATAACTCTCTAGTAATATGTTAGATCTGGACCAAAACAAGTACACATGTTCACTGTCCCTGGCTGAGTTTATGTGTATGCTTTCTTTCACTCTCAAATATAGCGCCCCCTGCTGGTAACAGGAAGTCTGATGTTTTACTCTATCATCACAATCTCCTCTGTTTTTCAACATATTTTTTTCAAATATTCTCAGAAAGGGTCTTCACACATCCATGAAGCATCAGTGTTGAGGTCGTGTCCTGAGGTTAAAGGGTGCGGCAATGGTGAAGTCTCAAACTTTATTATTGACCAAGCCAAAAAGGCCGGATCGGCCAGCGAATTCCCACCTATTTTAGCCCCAAATTGTGTGTGTTGCACTTCAGATAAACGCAACAAACCTAACCCAAAATTTCAGTCATGGCGGAAAATTTATGAATCCAGTGTTTGCACAAAAAAATATGCTCCATAGCGCCCCCTCGTGACTTAAAACTGCAGTCTCTACAGCTACTTTCACCTATAGATCTGAAATTTTTAGGCCATAACTATCATGCCAGGACCTACAAAAAAGTCTCTTATGACCATTGTCAATTCCTAACAGGAAGTTCGCAATTTAGCGTTGAATGTCGATTTTAGCGATGTGCGGATAACGTATTTGAACGGACTTCTCTTAGGTTTTTTATCGGATCAACTCCAGATTTGGAATGTAGATACATCCGACATAGGAACAGTGCAACCCACTGGGCATTAGCTGTGTTTTATATTTCAAAAACCTGCTTGCATGTAGTGCCAGCAACATGCAGCGATTGCAACATGTGGCGCCAGCATTATTTAGCGGCACCAGCATTTCGCAAAAGCAGCATTTGGAGGATGCAATATGCGGCGGCAGCCACAGAGCCCAACGGGCGCATGGGGGCGAGGGCCCGATCATCGCCGCTTGCGGCTTTAATTATTTTTCTTTTTCTTCTCCAGCCTCTTTAACCCCAAATTGCGTGCCCTCGACTTCAGTTATACGCGACCGCGCCTAGTCCAAATTGTCAGGCATGGTGAAAATTTTATGATTCCAGTGATTGCACAAAAAAAAGTGCGCCATAGCGCCCCCTAGTGGCCGTAAACTGCAGCCCCTCCGGCTACTTTCACGGATCGACCTGAAATTTTTAGGGCATAACTATCATGCCCGGACCTACAAAAAAGTCTCTCACGACCATGGTCAATTCCAAACAGGAAGTTCGCAAATTAGCGTTGAAAGTCGCGTTTTGGCGATTTGTGGGGTACGTATTTGAACGAACTCCTCCTAGGGTTTTTATCGGATCACTTCCAGATTTGGATTGTGTGTACTAGACACACTGACGATGTAAAGTTGTTAAAAGAATTTTCGTGGGTCAATGGGCGTGGCCACAAACCACGCCCAAATATGGCAAATTTTTCACTAACTCCGATTTGCACGAAATTTTTTGGGCATAAGCCCCAAGCCAAGCCGATCAAAGATATATAATTTGTCATTGGAAATTCCAAACAGGAAGTTCGTAAATTAACGTTGAAATTACGATTTTTGCGATTTTAAGGCTCGCATTTGAACAAACTCCTCCTAGGTTTTTTATCGAATCAACTCTACATTTGGTTTGTGTATACGAGACACATTGACGATGAATCGTTGTTAAAAGATATTTCGTAAGTCAATGGGCGTGGCCAGGAAGGACGCCCAAAGTTGACCATTTTTTGAAAACACGTAAACCTTAATAACTCTCTAGTAACATGTTAGATCTGGACCAAAACAAGTACACGTGTTCACTGTCTCGGCCTGACTTAATCTATATACTTTGTTTCACACTCAAATATAGCGCCCCCTGCTGGTAACAGGAAGTCTGATGTTTTACTCTATTATTAAAATCTCCTCCGTTTTTCAACATATATTTTTCAAATATTCTCAAAAAGGGTCTTCACACCTTCATGAAGCATCAGTGTTCAGGTCGTGTCCTGAGGTTAAAGGGTGCGGCAATGGTGAAGTCTCAAACTTTATTAGTGACCGAGCCAAAAAGGCCGGATCGGCCAGCGAATTCCCACCTATTTTAGCCCCAAATTGTGTGTGTTGCACTTGAGATAAACGCAACAAACCTAACCCAAATTTCAGTTATGGCAGAACATTTATCAGTCCAGTGTTTGCACAAAAAAATGTACTCCATAGCGCCCCCTCGTGACTTAAAACTGCAGCCCTTCCAGCTACTTTCACCTATACATCTGAAATTTTTAGGCCATAACTATCATGCCAGGACCTACAAAAAGGTCTCTTATGACCATTGTCAATTCCTAACAGGAAATTCGCAATTTATTGTGAATGTTGCATTTTTGCGATTTGCGGGATACGTATTTGAACAGACTTCTCTTAGGTTTTTTATCAACTCCAGATTTGGAATGTACATACTTCAAACATAGAAACTGTCCAACCCACTGGGCATGATCTGTACTTTATTTCTCAAAAACCTGCTTGCATGCGGTGCCAGCAACATGCAGCGATTGCGACATGTGGCGCCAGCATTATTTAGCGGCACCAGCATTTCGCAAAAGCAGCATTTGGACCATGCAATATGCGGCGGCAGCCACAGGGCCCAACGGGCGCATGGGGGCGAGGGCCCGATCATCGCCGCTTGCGGCTTTAATTAGGGCCCGAGCCGCGACCCGCAGGGGTCGGCGAAGGCCCTATTGTAATCGCTCGGATTATTATTAGGGCCCGAGCCGCGACCCGCAGGGGTCGGCGAAGGCCCTATTGTAATCGCTCGGATTATTATTATTATTATTATTATTATTAGGGCCCGAGCCCGACCGCAGGCCGGCGAAGGCCCTATTGGAATCGCTAAGATTATTATTATTATTTTTCTTGTTCTTTAGCCTCTTTAACCCCAAATTGCGTGCCTTCAACTTGAGATAAACGCGATCGCGCCTAGGCCAAAAAATTAGTCCCGGCGAAAAATTTATGAATCCAGTGTTTGCCCAAAAAAAAATGCGCCACAGCGCCACCTAGTGGCCTTAAACTGCAGCCCCTCCGCCAACTTTCACCGATCGACCTGAAATTTTTAGGGCATGACTATCATGCCAGGACCTACAAAAAAGTCTCTTACGACCATGGTCAATTCCAAACAGGAAGTCCGCAAATTAGCGTTGAAATACGCGTTTTGGCGATTTCCTGGGTACGTATTTCAACGAACTCCTCCTACAGTTTTGATCGGATCAACTCCATATTTGGATCGTGTATACAAGGCACCTTAACGATGAAAAGTTATTAAAAGAATTTTCGTAGGTCAATGGGCGTGGCCACAAACCACGCCCAAATTTGGCGAATTTTTCACTAACTCCGATTTGCACCAAATTTTTTGGGCATAATCCTCAGGCCAAGCCGATCACAAATATGTAAATTGTCACAGGGAACTCCAAACCGGAAGTTCGTAAATTAACGTTGAAATTACGATTTTCGCGATTCTAAGGCTCCCATTTCAACAAACTCCTCCGAGGTCTTTTATCGGATCAATTCCAGATTTGGTTCATGCATACTAGACACATTGACGATGAAAACTTATAAAAATATTTTTCATAAGTCAATGGGCGTGGCCAGGAAGGACGCCCAAAGTTGACCATTTTTGGAAAACACGTAAACCTTAATAACTCTCTAGTAATATGTTAGATCTGGACCAAAACAAGTACACACATTCACTGTCCCTGGCTGAGTTTATGTGTATGCTTTGTTTCACTCTCAAATATAGTGCCGGCTGCTGGTAACAGGAAGTCTGATGTTTTAGTCTATCATTAAAATCTCCTCTGTTTTTCAACATATTTTTTTTTTCAAATATTCTCAGAAAGGGTCTTCACACCTTCATGAAGCATCAGTGTTCAGGTCGTGTCCTGAGGTTAAAGGGTGCGCAATGGTGAAGTCTCAAACTTTATTAGTGACTGAGCCAAAAGGCCGGATCGGCCAGCTTAATTCCCACCTATTTTAGCCCCAAATTGTGTGTGTTGCACTTGAGATAAACGCAACAAACCTAACCCAAAATTTCAGTCATGGCGGAAAATTTATGAATCCAGTGTTTGCACAAAAAATGTGCTCCATAGCGCTCGTGACTTCAAACTGCAGCCTCTACAGCTACTTTCACCTATACATCTGAAATTTTTAGGGCATAACTATCATGCCAGGACCTACAAAAGAGTCTCTTATGACCATTGTCAATTCTTAACAGGAAAATCGCAATTTAGCGTTGAATGTCGATTTAGCGATTTGCGGATACGTATTTGAACGGACTTCTCTTAGGTTTTTTATCGGATCAACTCCAGATTTGGAATGTAGATACCTCCGACATAGGAACAGTGCCACCCACTGGGCATTAGCTGTGTTTTATATTTCAAAAACCTGCTTGCATTTAGTGGCAGCAACATGCAGACGCAACATGTGGCGCCAGCATTATTTAGCGGCACCAGCATTTCGCAAAAGCAGCATTTGAGGATGCAATATGCGGCGGCAGCCACAGAGCCCAACGGGCGCATGGGGGCGAGGGCCCGATCATCGCCGCTTGCGGCTTTAATTAGGGCCCGAGCCCGACCCGAAGGGCCGGCAGCGAAGGCCCTATTGTAATCTTAAGGATTATTATTATTATTATTCTTCTCCCGCCGCATAACCCCAAATTGCGTGCCTTCAACTTCAGATAAACGCGAACGCGCCTTGCCCCAAAATTCAGTCACAGCGACCGCTACTGGGATCCACTGATTGCACAAAAAAAAATGTGCCATCGCGCCCCCTAGTGGCTTAAAACTGCAGCCCCTCCGGCAAGTTTCATGGATCGACCTGAAATTTTTAGGGCATAACTATCATGCCCAGACCTACAAAAAAGTCTCTTACGAGTAGTGTCAATTCCGAACAGGAAGTTCGCAAATTAGCGTTGAAAGTCGCATTTTGGCGATTTGCGGGGTACGTATCTGAACAAACTCCTCCTAGGTTTTTTATCGGATCAACTCCAGATTTGGATCGTGTATACTAGACACCTTGACGATCAAACGTTGTTAAAAGAATTTTCATACGTCAATGGGCGTGGCCAGAAACCACGCCCAAATATGGCGAATTTTTGACTAACTCCGATTTGCACGAAATTTTTTGGGCATAATCCCCAAGCCAAGCCGATCACAGATATATAATTTGTCATAGGGAATTCCAAACAGGAAGTTCGTAAATTAACGTTGAAATTACGATTTTTGCGATTTTAAGCCTCGCATTTCAACGAACTCCTCCTAGGTTTTTTATCGGATCAATTCCAGATTTGGTTTGTGTATACTAGACACATTGACGATGAAAACTTGTTAAAAGATATTTCGTAAGTCAATGGGCGTGGCCAGGATGGACGCCCAAATTTGACCATTTTTGGAAAACACGTAAACCTTAATAACTCTCTAGTAACATGTTAGATCTGGACAAAAACAAGGACACATGTTTACTGTCCCTGCCTGAGTTAATCTATATGCTTTGTTTCACTCTCAAATATAGCTCCCCCTGCTGGCAACAGGAAGTCTGATGTTTTACTCTATCATTAAAATCTCCTCTGTTTTTCAACATATTTTTGAAAAAGATTCTCAGAAAGGGTCTTCACACCTTCATGAAGCATCAGTGTTGAGGTCGTGTCCTGAGGTGAAAGGGTGTGGCAATGGCGAAGCCTCCAAATTCACTGATCGCCATGAACCTGGAAATCACTCTAACTCCTTCATTTAAGGTCCAATCTGCTTCAAAATTAACAAAAATGATCAAGGTCCACCTCCTAACACATCTATAACTTTAATTCTCTGGTACTCCAATCGTATCAACCTTTATCTATGTCATAAATTACATACGTGTGTTGGCAGCAGCATGCAGTAGTTGCGACATGTGGCGCCAGCAACATTTAGCGGCACTAATGTTTCGCAACAGCAGCATTTGGCGGAAGCAATATGCGGCAGTAGCGCCAGTGCCCAACGGACGCACGGGGGCGAGGGCCCGATCATCGCCGCTTGCGGCTTTAATTAGGGCCCGAGCCGAATGGCCGGAACGGCCGGCGAAGGCCCTATTGGAATCGCTCGGATTATTATTTTTCTCCTTCTTCTTCTCGCTCCACTTTAACCCCAAATTGCGTGCCCTCAACTTGAGATAAACGCGATCGCGCCTAGGCCCAAAAATTAGTCCCGGCGAAAAATTTATGATTCTAGACTTTGCACAAAAATACATGCTCCATAGCGCCCCCTAGTGGCTTTATACTGCAGCCCCTCCAGCTACTTTCACATATCGACCTGAAATTTTTAGGGCATAACTACCATGCCCGAACCTACAAAAAAGCCTCTTATGACCATCGTCCATTCCGAACAGGAAGTTCGCAACTTAGCGCTAAATGTCGCGTGTTGGCGATTTTCAGGGTACGTATTTGAACGAACTCCTCCTAGGGTTTTTATCGGATCAACTCTAGATTTGGATTGTGTATACTAGACACATTGACAATGAAAAGTTATTAAAAGATTTTTCGTAAGTCAATGGGCGTGGCCAGAAACCACGCCCCAATTTGACCAATTTTTCACAAACTCCGAAATGCACGAAATTTTTTGGGCATAACCACCAGGCCAAGACCTTTCCAAAGATATATAATTGTCATGGGAATTTCGAACAGGAAATTCGTAAATTAACGTTGAAAATCCAATTTTTGCGATTCTAAGGCTAGCATTTGAACGAACTCCTCCTAGGACTTTTATCGGATCAGCTCCAGATTTGGATTGTTAATTCTACACACATTGACAATTAAAAGTTATTAAAGGATTTTTCGTAAGTCAATGGGCGTGGCCAGGAAGGACTCCCAAAGTTGACCATTTTTGGAATACACGTAAACCTTAATAACTCACTACTAATTTGTTAGATCTGGACCAAAACAAGTTCACATGTTCACTGTCCATGCCTGAGTATATCTATATGTTTTATTTCACTCTCAAATATAGCGCCCCCTGCTGGTAACAGGAAGTTTGATGTTTTACTCTTTCATTAAAATCTCCGTTGTTTTTCAACATATTTTTTTCAAATATTCTCAGAAAGGGTCTTCACACCTTCATGGAGCATCAGTGTTCAGGTCGTGTCCTTAGGTGAAACGGTGTGGCGATGGCGAAACCTCAAACTTCACTCATCGATATGAACCTGGAAATCACTCTAACTCCTTCATTTAAGGTCTAATGTGCTTCAAAATTCACAAACATGATCAAGATCCACTCTCTAACACATTTATAAGCTCAATTCTCTGCTACTGCAATCGCACCAAGCTCTACGTATTGCATAAATCACGTATGTATGTTATAAATAATCCAATCTTCCCCAAATGCAACACACATGATCACAGTTGCATTCTGGACCCATTTTTTTATTTCAAACACGT
Organism: Scarus forsteni; assembly: GCA_036419115.1. Classification (NCBI taxonomy): domain Eukaryota; kingdom Metazoa; phylum Chordata; class Actinopteri; order Labriformes; family Labridae; genus Scarus; species Scarus forsteni. The sequence goes on along the minus strand of JAZDUH010000218.1, from coordinate 148,378 downwards.
ATGTGGGTTATAGAAATCGCACCACCTAACAGATACAAGCAGTGTTTATGCGAAAAACTCTTTTAAACATGGTTGAACTCATCTTGATATCACAAAGGGAAAAAATCTCCTCCCTTTCCTCCCCCTCCTGCCCCTCCTCCTACTCTTGATCTCAGCACAGCATGCAGTCTTCTCAGGGACTGCCACACACATAGACACACACACACACACACACACACACACACACACACATGCAGACAGAGCCTGAGAAAATGGTGTGTGTGTGTGTGTGTGTGTGTGTGCGTGTGGCAGAGGTTGTGACCGTCAGGGAAAGTGATTTGTTAACAGTCCCTGTTATAGTTAGGTTTCTTGGTTTCTAATTATACAGCCTCAAATTTTATTATATTTCATTACTGTTTGCATACATTTTCCAGTGATTTATCAGTGGTTGTATTTGTTTTAATCATATATATGTGCTTTTAAAAAAATGTCCATCTGTCTTTTGTAGAAAACATAGAATCAATAAAAAACATACACAGACCCTAATGGATGGATGGATTTTGATGAAATTTTCAGGAAATGTTCTGCATCTGAAAGGAAAATCTGATTCAATGTTGATGTTGATCCGGATCAGCGTCTGGCTGCCATGATGAAAATGTGATTTTTGTGAATAACTGCTGAACTAAAATATATATCATTATGAATCCAGATGATATGGTATGTTTTCATGGTCAAGGAATCTAAATATTTAGATGAAATCATTGTCATCATTCACCTGTATGCTTTACAGGCCTAACCATATCTATGTTGTGGCTATTTGCTCAGTATGTGGGGGTAGCAACATGCAGCAGTTGGGACATGTGGTGCCAGCAACATTTAGCGGCACCTATTCGCCACAGCAGCATTTGTTGGAAGCAATATGTGGCGGTAGCGACAGGGCCCAACGGGCGCATGGGGGCGAGGGCCCGATCATCGCCGCTTGCGGCTTTAATTATTTTTCTTTTTCTTCTCCAGCCTCTTTAACCCCAAATTGCGTGCCCTCAACTTCAGTTATACGCGACCGCGCCTAGTCCAAATTGTCAGGCATGGTGAAAATTTTATGATTCCAGTGATTGCAAAAAAAAAAGTGCGCCACAGCGCCCCCTAGTGGCCGTAAACTGCAGCCCCTCCGGCTACTTTCACGTATCGACCTGAAATTTTTAGGGCATAATTATCAGGCCCAGACCTACAAAAAAGTCTCTTACGACCATGGTCGATTCCAAACAGGAAGTTTGCAAATTAGCGTTGAAAGTCGCATTTTGGCGATTTGCGGGGTACGTATCTGAACGAACTCCTCCTAGGTTTTTTATCGGATCAACTCCAGATTTGGATCGTGTATACTAGACACCTTGACAATGAAAAGTTGTTAAAAGAATTTTCGTAGCTCAATGGGCGTGGCCACAAACCGCGCCCAAATATGGCGAATTTTTGACTAACTCCGATTTGCACGAAATTTTTTGGGCATAACCCCCAGGCCAAGCCGATCACAGATATATAATTTGTCATAGGGAATTCCAAACAGGAAGTTCGTAAATTAACGTTGAAATTACGATTTTTGTGATTTTAAGGCTCGCATTTCAACGAACTCCTCCTAGGTTTTTTATCGAATAAACTCTAGATTTGGTTTGTGTATACTAGACACATTGATGATGAAAACTTGTTAAAAGATATTTCGTAAGTCAATGGGCGTGGCCAGGAAGGACGCCCAAATTTGACCATTTTTGGAAAACACGTAAACCTTAATAACTCTCTAGTAACATGTTAGATCTGGACGAAAACAAGTACAAGTGTTCACAGTCTCTGCCTGACTTAATCTATGTACTTTGTTTCACACTCAAATATAGCGCCCTCTGCTGGTAACAGGAAGTCTGATGTTTTACCCGATCATTAAAATCTCCTCTGTTTTTCAACATATTTCTTTCAAATATTCTCAGAAAGGGTCTTCACACCTTCATGAAGCATCACTGTTGAGATCGTGTCCTGAGGTGAAGCACTGTGGCGATGGCGAAGACTCAAACTTCACTGATCGCCATGAACATGGAAATCACTGTAACTCCTTCATTTAAGGTCCAATCTGCTTCAAAATTCACAAGCATGATAAAGGTCCACCTCCTAACACATCTACAAGCTCAATTCTCTGCAACTCCAATCACTACAAGCATTGGATATGTCATCAATTACATACATGTGGTGGCAGCAACATGCAGGGGCATATGACGCAAACAACATTTAGTGGCACCATTGTTTCTAAACAACAGCATTTTTCGAAAGCAATATGTGACGGTGGCGGCAGGTTCCAACGGGCGCATGGGGGGCGAGGGCCCGATCATCGCCGCTTGCGGCTTTAATTAGGGCCCGAGCCGAAATTTCGGCGAAGGCCCTATTGTAATCCTTAGGATTATTATTATTATTCTTCGCTTTTTTAAATCCCAAATTGCGTGCCTTCAACTTGAGATAAACGCGAACGCGCCTATCCCCAAAAATTAGTCCCGGCGAAAAATTTATGAATCCAGTGTTTGCACAAAAATTCGTGCTCCATAGCGCCCCCTAGTGGCCGTAAACTGCAGCCCCTCCGGCAACTTTCACCGATCAACCTGAAATTTTTAGGGCATAACTATCATGCCCGGACCTACAGAAAAGTCTCTTACGACCATGGTCAATTCCAAACAGGAAGTTCGCAAATTGGCGTTGAATGTCGCGTTTTGGCGATTTGCAGGGTACGTATTTGAACGAACTCCTCCTAGGCTTTTTATCGGATCTACTCCAGATTTGGACTGTGTATACTAGACACCTTGACGATCAAAAGTTTTTAAAAGAATTTTCGTAGGTCAATGGGCGTGGCCACAAACCACGCCCAAATATGGCAAATTTTTGACCAACTCCGATTTGCCCGAAATTTTTTGGGCATCATCCCCAGGTCAAGCCGATCACAAATATATAAATTGTCATAGCGAAGATTGAACAGGAAGTTCGTAAATAAACGTTGAAATTCCGATTTTTGCGATTCTAAAGCTAGCATTTGAACGAACTCCTCCTAGGTTTTTAATCGGATCAACTCCAGATTTGGATTGTTTATACTAGACACATTGACGATGAAAAGTTATTAAAAGATTTTTTGTAAGTCAATGGGCGTGGCCAGGAAGGACGCCCAAATTTGACCATTTTTGGAAAACACGTAAACCTTAATAACTCTCAAGTAATATGTTAGATCTTGACCAAAACAAGTACACATGTTCACTATCGCTCCCTGAGTTAAACTATATGTTTTGTTTCACTCTCAAATATAGCGCCCCCTGCTGGTAACAGGAAGTCTGATGTTTTACTCTATCATGAAAATCTCCTCTGTTTTTCAACATATTTTTTTGAAATATTCTCAGAAAGGGTATTCACACCTTCATGAAGCATCAGTGTTGAGATCGTGTCCTTAGGTGAAACGGTGTGACGATGGCGAAGCCTCAAACTTCACTGATTGCCATGAACCTGGAAATCACTCCAACTCCTTCATTTAAGGTCCAATCTGCTTCAAAATTCACAAGCATGATCAAGGTCCACCTCCTAACACATCTATAAGTTTAATTCTCTGCTACTCAAATCATATCTATCTTTGGATATGTCATAAATTACATACATGTGGCGGCAGCAACATGCAGCGGTTGCAACATGTGGCGCCAGCAACATTTTACGGCACCAACGTTTTGCAACAGCAGTATTTGGCGACAGCAATATGCGGCGGTGGCGGCAAGGCCCAACGGGCGCGTGTGGGCCGAGGGCCCGATCATCGCCGCTTGCGGCTTTAATTCTCCTTCTTCTCCCCCTTTTTTAACCCCAAATTGCGTGCCTTCAACTTGAGATAAACGCGAACGCGCCTGGTCCAAAACTTCAGTCCCCCGGGAAAATTTATGAATACAGTGTTTGCACAAAAAAAAGTGCGCCACAGCGCCCCCTAGTGGCCTTAAACAGCAGCCCCTCCGCCAACTTTCACGGATCGACCCGAAATTTTTAGGGCATAACTATCATGGCAGGACCTACAAAAAAGTCTCTTACGACCATGGTCAATTCCAAACAGGAAGTTCGCAAATTAGCATTAAAAGTCGCGTTTTGGCGATTTGCGGGGTACGTATTTGAACGAACTCCTCCTAGGGTTTTTGTCGGATCAACTCCAGATTTGGATTGTGTATACTAGACACATTGACGATCAAAAGTTATCAAAAGACTTTTCGTAGGTCAATGGGCGTGGCCACAAACCACGCCCAAATATGGCGAATTTTTGACTAACTCCGATTTGCACGAAATTTTTTGGGCATAATCCCCAAGCCAACCCGATCACAGATATATAATTTGTAATAGGGAAAACCAAAAAGGAAGTTCGTAAATTAACGTTGAAATTCTGATTTTTGCGATTTTAAGGCTCGCATTTGAACGAACTCCTCCTAGGTTTTTTATCAAATCAACTCTACATTTGGTTTGTGTATACTACACACATTGCTGATGAAAAGTTGTTAAAATATATTTCGTAAGTCAATGGGCATGGCCACGAAGGACGCCCAAAGTTGACCATTTTTGGAAAATACGTAAACCTTAATAACTCTCTAGTAACATGTTAGATCCGGACCAAAACATGTACACATGTTCACTGTCCATGTCTGAGTAAGTCTATGAGCTTTATTTCACACTCAAATATAGCGCCCCCTGCTGGTAACAGGAAGTCTGATGTTTTACTCTATTAGTAAAATCTCCTCTGTTTTTCAACATATATTTTTCAAATATTCTCAGAAAGGGTCTTCACACCTTCATGAAGCAGCAGTGTTGATGTCGTGTCCTGAGGTGAAAGGGTGTGGCCATGGCAAAGCCTCAAACTTCACTGATTGCCATGAACCTGCAAATCAATCTAACTTCTTCATTTAAGGTCCAATCTGCTTCAAAATTCACAAACATGATCAAGGACCAACTGCCAACATATCTATAACTTTAATTCTCTGGTACTCCAATCGCATCAACCTTTAGATATGTCATGAATTACATACGTGTGGTGGCAGCAGCATGCAGTGGTTGCGACATGTGGCGCCAGCAACATTTAGCGGCACCAATGTTTCGCAACAGCAGCATTTGGCTGATGCAATATGCGGCGGTAGCGGCAGGTCCCGACGTCCGCGTGGGGGGCGAGGGCCCGATCATCGCCGCTTGCGGCTTTAATTAGGGCCCGAGCCCGACCCCGTAGGGGCCGGCGGCGAAAGCCCTATTGTAATCGCTCGGATTATTATTATTATTATTATTATTATTCTTGCTCCTCTTTAACCCCAAATTGCGTGCCTTCAACTTGAGATAAACGCGAACGCGCCTAGGCCAAAAAATTAGTCCCCCCGAAAAATTTATGAATCAAGTGTTTGCACAAAAAAAAGTGCGCCATAGCGCCACCTAGTGGCCTTAAACTGCAGCCCCTGGGGCTACTGTCAAGCATCAACCTGAAATATTTAAGCCGTAGCTATCATGCCCGGACCTGCAAAAAAGTCTCTTATGACCATGGTCGATTCCGAACAGGAAGTTCACAAATTAGCGTTGAAAGTCGCATTTTGTCAATTTTCAGGGTACGCATTTTAACGAACTCCTCCTAGGGTTTCTATCGGATCAACTCCAGATTCAAACAGTCCATACTTGACACATTGACAATGAAAAGTTATTAAAAGATTTTTCGTAAGTCAATGGGCGTGGCCAGAAACCACGCCCAAATTTGACCAATTTTTCACAAACTCCGAAATGCACGAAATTTTTTGGGCATAAGCACCAGGCCAAGACCTTTCCAAAGATATATAAATTGTCATGGGACATCCAAACAGGAAGTTCGTAAATTAACGTTGAAATTCTGATTTTCGCAATTCTAAGGCTAGCATTTGAACGAACTCCTCCTAGGTTTTTCATTGGATCAACTCCAGATTGGGATTATGTATACTACACACATTGACAATGAAAAGTTATCAAAACATTTTTCGTAAGTCAATAGGCGTGGCCAGGAAGGACGGCCAAAGTTGACCAGTTTTGGAAAACACGTAAACCTTTATAACTCTCTAGTAAAATGTTAGATCCAGACCAAAATATGTACACATGTTCACTGTCCATGCCTGAGTATATCTATAAGCTTTGTTTCAATCTCAAATATAGCGCCCCCTGCTGGTAACAGGAAGTCTGATGTTGTACTCGATGATTAATATCTCCTCCGTTTTTCAACATTTTTCTTTCAAATATTCTCAGAAAGGGTCTTCACACCTTCATGAAGCATCAGTGTTCAGGTCGTGTCCTTAGGTGAAACGGTTTGGCGATGGCAAAGCCTCAAACTTCACTGATCACCATGAACCTGGAAATCACTCTTATTTCCTTCATTTAAGGTCCAATCTGCTTCAAAATCCACAAACATGATCAATGTCTAGCTCCTAACACATCTATGAGCTCAATTCTCTGATACTGCAATCGCACCAAGCTCTAGAAATTACATAAATTACATACGTAAGTGATGAATACTCCAATCTTCCCCAAATTCAACACACATGATCACAGCTCCACTCTGGACTTTTTTTTTTTTCTTAAAACATATATTTGTGTTATAGGAATAGCACCATCTCATAGACACAAGCAGTGTTAATGCCAAAAACACTTAAACATGCTTTAAATCATCCTCCCCTCCCCCTCCTCAGACTGAGCTGAGGTTACCTCTCACACCAATTAACCCACCCCCCTTCTTCACCCCACACCAACCTCAGAGATCTGTCAGCCAAGCTTCCACCTCCCTGCTTAGAGTGACACACCATAGATTCTTGACATGTCATCATCTTTATTCACTGAGTTACACTGAGGTTAAAAGTGTTCAAGAGACATTTGTGATATTGGTCGCATCACATGGTCTGATATAATGCTCATAGGCTCTGTATGTTGCTGTTTGAAGTGGTGGACTCTGTATGTTGCTGTTTTAAGTTGTGGAAGACATTTTCTCATGCTGGTGATCTGACACTGTTAATCCTAATTATTGAGCCATTATTTTTTTCTTTTATTGACCAACTCTTCTTGGCCCAGCTCTACACTGAATCATTGCCATCATTCATCTGTATGCTGTACAGGCCTAACCATATCTATGTTGTGGCTATTTGCTGAGGCAGGTATTGCTTCACATGAAGTGCCTGCGACATAGGAACAGTGCCACTGGGCATTAGCTGTGTTTCATATTTCAAATACCTGCTTGTATATGGTGGCAGCAACATGCAGCGGTTGTGACGTGGGGCCAGCAACATTTAGCAGCACCACCGTTCCGCAACAGCAGCATTTGGTGGAAGCAATATGTGGCGGTAGCGACAGGGCCCAATGGGCGCGTGGGGGGCGAGGGCCCGATCATCGCCGCTTGCGGCTTTAATTATTATTATTTTTTTTCTCCCGCCACTTTAACCCCAAATTGCGTGCCTTCGACTTGAGATAAACGCGAACGCGCCTAGGCCCAAAAATTAGTCACGCCGAAAATCGCATGAATCCAGTGTTTGCACAAAAAAATGTGTGCCATAGCGCCCCCTAGTGGCCTTATACTGCAGCCCCTCCGACTACTTTCAGGTATCGATGTGAAATTTTCAGGGCATAACTATCATGCCAGGACCTACAAAAAAGCCTCTTATGACCATCGTCTAATCCTAAAAGGAAGTTCGCAAATTAACGTCGAAATTCGCATTTTGGCGATTGGCCGGGTACGTATTTCAACGAACTCCTCCTAGGTTTTTGATCGGATCAACTCCAGATTTGGATTGTGTATACTAGATGCATTGAGGATGAAAAGTTATTAAAAGAATTTTCGTAAGTCAATGGGCGTGGCCAGAAACCACGCCCAAATTTGACGAATTTTTCATATACTCCAATCTGCATGAAATTTTTTGGGAATAACCACCAGGCCAAGACCTTTCCAAAGATATATAATTGTCATGGGAATTCAGAACAGGAAGTTCGTGAATTAACGTTGAATTTCTGATTTTGGCGATTCTAAGGCTAGCATTTGAACGAACTCCTCCTAGGGTTTTTATCGGAACAACTCCAGATTTGGATTGTGTATACTTTACCCATTGACGATGAAAAGTTATTAAAAGATTTGTCCTAAGTCAATGGGCGTGGCCAGGAAAGACACCCAAAGTTCGCCATTTTTGGAAAACACGTAAACCTTAATAACTCTCTAGCAATATGTTATATCCGGACCAAAACATGTACACATGTTCACTGTCCATGTCTGAGTAAGTCTATGAGCTTTATTTCACTGTCAAATATAGCGCCCCCTACTGGTAACAGGAAGTCTGATGTTTTACTTGATCATTAAAATCTCCTCTGTTTTTCAACATATATTTTTCAAATATTCTCAGAAAGGGTCTTCACATCTTCATGAAGCATTAGTGTTGAGGTTGTGTCCTTAGGTGAAACGGTCTGGGGATGGCGAAGCCTCAAACTTCACTGATCGCCATGAACCTGGAAATCACTCTTAGTCCTTCATTTAAGGTCCAATCTGCTTCAAAATCCACAAACATGATCAATGTCCACCTCCTAACACATCTATAAGCTCAATTCTCTGCTACTGCAATCGCACCAAGCTCTAGAAATTACATACATTACATATGTAAGTGATAAATAATCCACTCTTCCACAAATTCAACACACATGATCACAGTTCCACTCGGGACTTATTTTTTTAATTTAAACATATATTTGTGTTATAGGAATAGCACCATCTAATAGACAGAAGCAGTGTTCAGGCCAAAAACACTTAAACATGCTTTAAATCATCCTGATTGTAGAAGCAGTCTTTCCTCTGTCCCCTCCCCCACTACTTAGACTGAGCTGAGGTTACCTCACATACTAATTAGCCCACCCCCCTTCTTCACCCCACACCAACCTCAGAGATCAGTCAGTCATGCTCCCACCTCCCTGCTTAGAGTGAGAAACTATAGATTCTTCACATGTCATCCTCTTTATTTAATGTTCTCTGTTTACTAAAGATGCTTCATATAGATTTTATGTTCCATAAAATGTTGTTTTCTAGCATATTTAAATGTTGTCCTTTAAGTTTTACCTTCTTTGGGATGTCAACACACAGCATTTAGACAGTGCACTCAGGGACTGACAGTCTTTTCTCAGCCTCTGTCTGCATGTCTGTGTGTGTAGTGGTGGACTCTGTATGTTGCTGTTTTAAGTGGTGGAAGACATTTTCTCATGCTGGTGATCTGACACTGTTAATCCTAATTATTGAGCCATTATTTTTTTCTTTTATTGACCAACTCTTCTTGGCCCAGGTCTGCACTGAATCATTGCCATCATTCATCTGTGTGCTGTACAGGCCTAACCATATCTATGTTGTGGCTATTTGCTGAGGCAGGTATTGCTTCACATGAAGTGCCTGCGACATAGGAACAGTGCCACTGGGCATTAGCTGTGTGTCATATTTCAAATACCTGCTTGTATATGGTGGCAGCAACATGCAGCGGTTGTGACGTGGGGCCAGCAACATTTAGCAGCACCACCGTTTCGCAACAGCAGCATTTGGTGGAAGCAATATGTGGCGGAGGCAACAAGGCCAAACGGACGCATGGGAGGCGAGGGCCCGATCATCGCCGCTTGCGGCTTTAATTATTATTTTTCTCCTGCCGTATAACCCCAAATTGCGTGCCTTCAACTTGAGATAAACGCGAACGCGCCTAGGCCCAAATGTCAGTCATGGCGACCGCTACTCAGATCTAGTATTTGCACAAAAAAAAGTGCGCCATTGCGCCCCCTAGTGGCCTTAAACTGCAGCCCCTCCGGCAACTTTCACCGATCGACCTGAAATTTTTAGGGCATGACTATCATGCCCAGACCTACAAAAAAGTCTCTTACGACCATGGTCAATTCCGAACAGGAAGCTCGCAAATTAGCGTTGAATGTTGCGTTTTGGCGATTTCCTGGTTAGGTACTTGAACGAACTCCTCCTACAGTTTTTATCAGATCAACTCCAGATTTGGTTTGTGTATACTAGACACCTTGATGATGAAAAGTTGTTAAAAGAATTGTCGTAGGTCAATGGGCGTGGCCAGAAACCACGCCCAAATCTGGCAAATTTTTCACTAACGCCGATTTGCACGAAAATTTTTGGTCATAATCTGCACGCCACGCCGATCACAAATATATAAATTTTCATAGGGAATTCCAAACAGGAAGTTCGTAAATTAACATTGTAATTCCGATTTTTGCGATTCTAAGGCGCGCATTTGAACGGATCAATTTCAGATTTGGTTTGTGTACACTAGACACATTGATGATGAAAAACTGTTAAAAGATATTTCGTAAGTCAATGGGCGTGGCCAGGAAGGTCGCCCAAAGTTGACCATTTTTGGAAAACACCTAAACCTTAATAACTCTCTAGTAACATCTTACATCTGGACCAAAACACGTACACATGTTCATTGTCCCTTCCTGAGTATATCTATATGCTTTGTTTTAGTCTCAAATGTAGCGCCCCCTGCTGGTAACAGGAAATCTGATGTTTTACTCTGGCATTAATATCTCCTCTGTTTTTCAACATATTTTTTTCAAAATTCTCAGAAAGTCTCTTCAGACCTTCATGAACAATCTGTGTAGAGATCGTGTCCTGAGGTGAAACGATGTGGCCATGGCAAAGCCTCAAACTTTACTGATCGCCATGAACCTGGAAATCACTCTAACTCCTTCATTTAAGGTCCAATCTGCTTCAAAATTCCCAAGCATGATCATGGTCCACCTCCTGACACATCTATGAGCTTGACTTTCTGCTACTCCAATCACTAAAAGCATTAGGTTTGACATAAATTACATACATGTGGTGGCAGCAACATGCAGAGGTTGCGACATGTGCCGCGAACAACATTTAGCTGCACCAATGTTTCTCAACAGCAGCATTTGGCGAAAGCAATATGCGGCGGTAGCAGCAGGGCCCAACGTGCGCATGAAGGGCGAGGGCCCGATCATCGCCGCTTGCGGCTTTAATTTTTCTTTTTTTTCTTCTCCCGCCACTTTAACCCCAAATTGCGTGCCTTCAACTTGAGATAAACACGAACGCGCCTATCCCAAAAAAATAGTCCCGGCGAAAAATTTATGAATCCAGTGTTTGCACAAAAAAAAGTGCTCCACAGCGCCCCCTAGTGGCCTTAAACTGCAGCCCCTCCGCCTGGTAACAGGAAGTCTGTTGTTTTACTTGATAATTAAAAACTCCTTTGTTTTTCAACCTATTTTTTTCAAATATTCTCAGAAAGGGTCTTCACACCTTCATAAAGCAGCAGTGTTGAGGTTGTGTCCTCAGGTGAAAGGGTGTGGCCATGGTGAAGCCTCAAACTTCACTGATCGCCATGAACCTGGAAATCACTCCAACTCCTTCATTTGAGGTCCAATCTGCTTCAAAACTCACAATCATGATCAAGGTCCACCTCCGAACACATCTATAAGCTTAATTCTCTGCTTCTCCAATTGCATCAAGCTTTGGATATGTCATAAATGACATACAAGTGGTGGAAACAACATGCAGCAGTTGCCACATATGGAGCCAGCAACATTTAGCGGCATCATCGCATCCCAACAGAAGTTTTTGGCGAAAGCAATATGCTGCGGCAGCGGCATATCATCGCCGCTTGCGGCTTTAATTATTAGGGCCCGAGCCGAAATTTCGGCGAAGGCCCTATTGTAATCCTTAGGATTATTAGGGCCCGAGCCGAAATCTCGGCGAAGGCCCTATTGTAATCCTTAGGTTTATTATTTTTCTCCTTCTCCTTCTCCTTCTTCTCCCTCCACTTTAACCCCAAATTGCGTGCCTTCAACCAATCACATCAACCTTTAGATATGTCATCAAATACATAAATGTGGTTTCAGCAACATGCAGCGTTTGCGACATGTGGCGCCAGCAACATTTAGCGGCACCAGCGTTTCGCAACAGCAGCAATATGCGGCGGTGGCGGCAGGGCCCAACGGGCGCGTGGGGGGCGAGGGCCCGATCATCGCCGCTTGCGGCTTTAATTTTAACTGGAATGCTAAGTCAGTAAAATACCCTGGAGTGATAATAAACCAGGAACTTAAAAGCACGTATGAGATAAACTACAAACTAATAAACGATAATATTCAAAGAGACGTGGCAAAATGGTCAACACAAACAATGGATTTTAGTTCAAGAATAGAGGTGATTAAAATGAATCTCTTGCCTCGGTTGTTATATCTTTTCCTCTCGCTTCCAGATTAAGTACCAGACTCACAATTCATAGAATGGGACAAGCTAATATCCAGGTTCATCTGGGCGGGGACCAGGCCGAGGATAAGATTCAAGACCCTCCAGACAGATAAAGAAAATGGTGGACTGGCGTTGCCCAGCTTTAGGGAGTATTACTATGCAGCGCAGTTAAGATATATAGTATATTGGTGCTCTCCGAGTTATCAAGCCAGATGGAAGGTCATTGAGATGGACCTGGATCAGGCCCCTCCACAGTCTAGATTAAGTAGGAAAGAACAGATGGACTTTCAGTGTGAAAACTCAATTATGAGAGAAACATTTAAAACATGGTATGATGTGGTTAAAAAATATAACCTAAGAGGAGACAGTAAGCTGCTGATATGGTCCTCTCACACCTCCAGGTTCAGACCAGGAGCGTTAGATAACACCTTTGAAAAGTGGAGAGACAAAGGAATGACAGCCATATGTACATTTGTAGATAAGCAAAATTTTAAATCATTTAGCCAGTTAAAAGATGAGTTTGGATTAGAAAATAGAGATTTATATAGATACCTTCAACTAAGACACTTTTATGAGACAGAAATTAAGAAGGACATCTCAGTGGAAGGGAATGATGTGATTGAGGTGTTAACAGGTGCATATAAGCAAACTCCTCTAAGAATAGTCTCTAAACTATACAGAGGGTTATTAAAGCAACAGGGAAGAAACACAATGTATATAAAAATGAAATGGGAAAAGGAATTTAACATTGAGTTGTCTGAGAGTGATTGGCAGTCCATGCTCAAGACCCAACATACATCAACTAGCTCTAAAAGATGGAGGGAGTTTGGATGGAAAAATTTAACACGTTTTTTTATCACACCAAAAATTAAAAATAAACAATTAGGTCAACAACAATACTGTTGGAGACAATGTGGGCAACTGAATGCCAACCACTCTCATATATTTTGGTCATTTTTGAAAATACAGATGGAGTTTTGAGAGTTATGGGTGAAATTTTTGGATATAGTATCCCTAATGATCCCCGGTTTATATATCTAGGACTGATACCAGACAATGTGATATGTAAAGAAGATAAATACCTGTTTAAGATCTTATCTCTTGCGGCTAAGAAGGCCATTACAAGAGCCTGGCGGAGTTCTGAGCCACCTGGACTGAATCACTGGCTGGACATTGTGGAGGAAATCCGATCAATGGAACAAATGACCTACAAGCTACGAATTAAAACAGAACTTTCCACTGCAAGATGGTCAAAGTGGTATCTTTATGTAACAGAGTAGTGTTTGTCCCCCTTGCTTTACTTGTATTACTGTTCTTGTGTTTTTGTTTCTGTTTTTATTAAAAGGAAAAAATAAAGTTTAAAAAAAAAAAAAAAGAGATACTGATTGCCAGATTTTGATTTGGGGAGAGGGCCTACACAGTCAACAATGAGTCTCTCAAAAGGTTCCCCTATAACAGGAATAGGCTGAAGGGGTGCTGGGGGGACCACTTGGTTTGGTTTGCCGGCTAATTGGCAAACATGACATGTGCAACAGTACTCCACCACAGAAGCTTTCAGCCCAGGCCAATAGAAGTGTCTCAGCATCCGGTTGTACGTTTTTGTAACCCCCAAGTGAACAGACATAGCACTATCATGGGCTAAGTTCAATATCTGCTTGCGATAGACAGAAGGGACAACAACTTGGAAGGTGGCACTCCAGTCAGAACCATCATTAACAGCAGTCCACTTACTCATGAGAGCCTCATCTTCAAGATAAAACCCTACAGGGTCAGATAACAACTCCAGCTTGGGCTTAACAGCGTCAAAACACTTAACTAGGGAAGGATCTGCTCTCTGTAACATTACTAGCTGGGGTCTACCCAGTTGCAGTGGACCCCCAGAAGTAGCACCAAGATTGCACAACCTCAACTCAGCAACTTGAGGAGCAGTAGACAAGCTATCCCCACTGCTTCCTCTGTCAGACTCAGAAGCAGAGCTAGTGATCAGCTCCTCTTTATCAACAGATTCAGTCAAAAAAGTGTCAACAAGATCCCCAGCATTTGCTTTGCGAGTCTGAGCATGGGTCACCACACAAGCAGGATATATAGAGATCTCCAGTGGTGACTCACCAGATTGTTCAGCCATCTCTGGGGTGGCTGTCACAACGGGTACAGGAAACACCTTCTTGCCAGCAAGGTCATTACCTGAAATGAGACTGACACCCTCAACTGGAATGTAGGGACGCAACCCAACATGAACAAGCCCTGTGACTAAACCACATTTCAAATAAACTGTCTGGAGAGGGGCTCTGAGATAGGACATTTCACACCCTAAAATCAATGCTTCACCACCAAGAGAAGTCTCTTTAGACAAAGGCAACACTCCTTGCAAAAGTATAGACTTTGAGGCACCAATATCCCGCAAAATACGAATTGGTATGGCCTGGTCAGACTCAGATAGCGCCAAAGAGCCATCAATGATGAATGGTTCGAAACCTGATGGTTCAGGTTCTGCTTTTTTAGGGACATTACAGCAGTGTGGCTCTGGCTCAGTGCTCACAGGAGGAAACTGACCAGGAACAGAACGGATTAAAACCACTGGGTTAGATTTTTGCTTTTTATTCAAAATGGGACAATCAGCTATCATGTGCCCAGGCTTTTTGCAATAATAGCAAACCCTATCTAAGCTACTGCCCTTAGCACTAACATTAGCTTTGCCACTAGACGCGCAAGGGGCCGGGTTGCTATTAAATGCTTTGTTTGCAAAGCGAAGTCGCTGAGGAGGAGTATGTGACTTGGTTCCAATATGAGATTTATTGCTAAATGAAACTTTGTGGGACAAAACATACTCGTCAGCCAATACTGCAGCATTGTTTACATTTTGTGCCCTCTGCTCACTTAAATAGAGTGCTACAGTCTCTGGAACACAATTCTTGAGCTCTTCCAGCAGAATCAACTGTCGCAAATCTTCTTTCGTCTCCACATTCTGAGAAGCACACCAACGGTTAAACAAAATCTCTTTTTCTCGAGCAAATTCTACAGAAGTTTGCTTTTCACCTTTGGAGTAGTTACGAAAACGCTGTCTATAAGCCTCTGGCACAAGCTCATAGGCACACAAGATAGCAGCTTTAACAGTATCATAATCTGAGCCCTGTTTTAAAGTTAGTGAGGATTAAACCTCCTGAGCTTTACCAGCAAGAACACACTGCAGAAGCAAAGTCCAATTGTGCTTAGGCCACTCCAAGGTGGACGCCACCCTCTCAAAGTGTGAAAAGTAATTTTCAATATCCTTCTCGTTAAAAGGAGGGACTAACTTTATGTTTCTACACACACCGAATTTGGAGGAACTGGAAGGTGTTGATTTATCAGTGCCAGCTCCCAACTGTATCTCTTGAAGTTCTCTTTCATGAGCAAGATGATTTTTTTCTCGCTCAAGTTCATGTTTCCTTATCTGCTCCCTTTCCCTAGACTCTATCTCCATCTCAAGGCGCTTGAGCTGCAGTCTAAGCTCTAGATCTCTCACCTCTGTAGACTGGGCTGGGTCAGCAACTGGTGCAGCCATCTGATCACCTTGCTCTACCTGCTCTTCCTCAGAATGAGCATCAGCAGGCTAGAAGGGAAGCACAGCTTTTTCACACAGAATGCCTTTTTCAATTAACTCTTTAACAATTTTTGCAAGCAGCTCCTTTTTTGTCAGATTACCCAGAATAACAAAACCATAATGTTCTGCTATTAAGCGAAGGTCTTTTTTTGTGCAACTAAAAGTTGCCTGGCATCAGGCTCTTCCACTAACCTGTCTAACTCAAATGCCATGGTAGCAACACACAAAAGCACAAACAAAGGCCAACGTCTCAAAACTACAAAAGTCTCTACAGAGACACCAATATGGGTTTCAAAGTTGCAAAATAGTGTGACTGCAAGGCACAGAAAAGTCCACAGCTAAGGCACACTAAAAACACTAAAGAGACTGCAGACTACACAGAGAAAACTCTAGTGCAAGCAAAAATGATGCCAAAATAAGACTAGAAAAAACTCTCCAAACTACCAAACGTAGCACACAATATTACCACGACAAAATATCATTAATGGAACCTGCTGGTAATCCACAAAGAGTTAGAGCAAACTCAAGATCTAGTCTACACACAGAAAATAACTTCACATCACTATACAGCACAAACACTGCACCACTTTAACTTTAGACTCACACAGCCACAAGGTAGCCTCTTAAAAATGAGAACCAATTCAATTCATCCACTGCACAAAAACTTTTACCAGTGAGTGGAGCAAACAAGACTCTGAGTGCTGTATTAAAACAAAATAGTAATTCCACCCAGTACCTGCCTACTTAAACTAAACCTATCTATCTTCTGAGGTGTGCCGGGCTCAAGGCAACTTTAATGGCGAACATCAAACCTTCAGTTGCTACCAAAAGGTCTTACTTGCCCACCCCCAACAGAGACTAGGTCCCCACCCAGAATTACCTCGAAAATAAAAAATTAAAATAACAAATGAGTGGACTGATGGAAGGACGAAAATAATTCAGCCCAGCTAGCCCTCTCCCTCACTAACCAGGAGGAATCACGGAAGAGTCAAAATGTCAAAGCACTCAAAAAACAAAAGAAACCACTCAGCATTACATACCATGTGGAAGAATCAAAACAGTTTACTATCACACACAGTGCTTGCAAACTCAGGATTCCAACAATATCAAAGAGCAACAAGCTAACCCAACTTGAGATTAAACACAACAAAACTCATACAGCCCTGACAAAATATCTTGGACGAGCCCCCATTATTATGTTACGGCTGGCTCAAACACCGAACATAATAATGGACACAACACAAAGGTTACAGTTCTTAGTTCCTTTTTATTGAAAACTTTTCACCAAAAACTATCTGAAGCAGCAATGGAGGTGCTGTGGCTGCTGCTGCTGCTGCTGCTGGGAGAGAGAGAGAGATTAATCAGGAGGTCTTCCCTAAATAGACTCAGCCTGATGGTCTGCAGATGCTGACACACAGGTGAGGAATAAAGAAAAGAAACACAAGAGGGAGACCTAACTGGAAAAGGAAAACTAGAGTGCTGTAACAATATTTACTCAGCTCTTCTAAATAAATAAGAGATAAAACTAAGAAGATTCCCCACAAAATATATGTGTGAAAATTTTTACTCTGTAACTGCTAAGTGAACGTATATTAGAATAAAAAATAGTTATATTTAACATTCTTTATCAAACACTGATTTTTGTATTTTTGAGTTTAAATACATTAACAAAGGTTAGAATCTTTTGGCATTAAAGCTATATTTATAAATATAGTTATTCTAAGTAATCAGAGATGTACACTGTGGGGAGGTAGTGATATTTATAAATTTGACTCTCTGTGAGTGCGGATCACATTAATGTGACCCCTCAGAATTTTTACAGTGTTGTTTATGGATCTAACCATGGATCTGCTTGGTTATATGCAAATCAGTCTCTTTATTAGTACAAAAAGAATCTTAATAGATTTGAGATTGTGAAGCAGTTATAAAAAATCATTTTACTTTTTTCACAAACCCCTACTTCAGATAAGATGGAACTTTATCTCAGGCCTGTTCATCCAAGTGGTGCAATTATTAAGTCCATTCACTCACGTTCTGTCCCAGGAGTTTAAATCGTCTGACAAGACCAATATAATGAATAAAAACTTTGACTTAAACGTATTTTGATGGAAACATGCTGCTTTTCCCTTGTAAACTAAGTAAATTGAATATTTACCTCACTGGCTGAGACAAAAAAGAATACAAGTGTGGCCCACCGATGCACAAGGATGAAATCATTTTGACCTTCATGTTGAAATTAAACATTTACAAATCTAGTTATTTAAGCAGAGATATAAATGTTCAAATGATGCCCATATTGACATCAGTGAACTACAATATATTACCAGAAGTATTCGCTCACCTGCCCTGACCCACATATGAACTTAAAGGATAAATTCGGTTTCTACAGCTTTCACATTGTTTATAGAATGAAGTAGAACAATATACTCACCCAGAAGGCTTTCCTGATCCAAACAGTGCTTCAGGAGATATTTAGATCCAAAATCGAGCGGCGGACATTCGTATAATGGTAGCACATAGGGCATACAGCACCGCTCCTTAAACTGCATTAATCGTCCAAAAACTCTTTAGTTTCACCAATATTTCATCATGGTCCGCTCATACTACACTTCCATGACAGTGTGTGTCGCCCCAGACATGTTTTTGTAATTGTGCCAACCTCTGAACTGAATAAGAAGAATGCTTGCCTCCGCGCCTGCGCAGTACTCTCTGGAGTGCTACCTCTGCATCCTCCTTTCGATGAGCTCCTCATCTGTATACTCTGGCTCGAAACTGTAAGGACACCCATCATATTCAAAGTTCTCCTTCACAACATCTTCATCAGATAGATATTCGTCCATTTTGCACAAAACTGGAAGAAGAAAGTCGTTGTGTAGCCGGCAGTCTTCCCCTGAAACAATGAACCGCACTGCGCATGGGCAGAGCAAGCGCTCTTCTTCTTCAGTTCAGAGGTCAGCACAGTCACACAACGCTGTCTGAAGTGACGCAGACTGTAATGGAGGAGTAGCGTGAGCGGTCCGTGATGAAATACTGGTGAAAATGAGTTTTTGGATCGTTAATGCAGTGCTAGGAGCGGTGCTATACATGCCCCGTCTACTACCATTCTACGGATGTCCACCGCTCGATTTTGGATCTAAATATCTCCCGAATCACTGTTTGGATCAGGAATACCTTCTGGGTGAGTAAGTTGTTCTACTTCATTCTATAAACAATGTGAAAGCTGTAGAAACCGAACTTATCCTTTAAGTTCATATGTGGGTCAGGGCAGGTGAGCGAATACTTCTGGTGATATTGTGTATCTGAACAGCTCATTTCTACCTGAACTGTGAAAAAGGTTCAGGTCTCAAAGACAGAAACTCACCTTTATGGATTTTGTACTTATTCATCAAAGTGACGTGGCAAGAAGCAGCATGTCATTTACTTCACTTCAGTAACTCTTTAAATATTTCAAATTAAAAATCTTGGCAATAAACCTTGTTTTTTGAACCTCGGACCTGTCTCCTCCTGCATTATTGGTTGCTCTACCATTGTTCCTGAAAGCTTCTGTTGATTTCTTTGTTTAGATTTAGTCATCCAGAGTTTACCTGGTCGATTTTTTCCTTTAATTTAAACAGACTGCTTTCAGTGACTGTAAACATTTTTATACTGAAGAGGAAATCTTGGAAATGTTGGGAACATCAGAGCAGAAAACCTTAAAACTGATAATTTGACAGATAACTTGCAGAAGAGAGCAGAAGTCTTCAGCCAGCAAGACACGGAGCAGCACCTGACTTTAGTGGTTTTATAGTTATCAAGGCAACAAGTGACTCTGACACCTTCATCAGCTGATAAAAACAGAGTGAGTCACCATGAATGTCCCTTTATTGGGGTTTGGGAACAATCCCAGGGCTTTTTAACCAGGACTACTGACAAATTAAATTATAATCGGATGAGTGAATTATTTTGAAATAGAATTAATATTGATTTAATGATTTAATGATTTAATACATTTTCCATATTTGGCTGAAATTCCACCTTTCACTGTTTAAATTGATTTTTTTCTGACAAATATATATAAATCTATATATATAAACTCTTCTCTCACCCACCCCCCTCTCCCCTGGTGGGGTGGGTGGCTTTTCATACTCTTCAGCTCGGGTCCTCTACCAGAGGCCTGGGAGCTTGAGGGTCCTGCGCACTATCTTAAAGTACTTTGTAAACGTCTGTTTTTAAAGGTGCTGTCAGGATTTTGTCCCTTCGTAATTCAAAAAGCTCAGTAAGGTCCATACCAAAAACCCCCGACATAACTCCAAAAAGGAAAAATGATGATGATGAGACAACTGAAGGCAAAAAAAATTAGCTTTAATACAGCGCTGGAGTTTACAACATGTCAACAAGATGCTGGATGCTGAAACTGAAGATGTGTCATGTTCTGTCTCTATTTATGAGAGTGTCAAGAAAGGTGTGTGTGTGTGTTGACCTCCGTACCTCACTGTCTTGGAATGAGCCAGACTGAGCTGGTGTGGAAGGTGTGCCTCAACAGATAAGAGGTCGAAAGACAGCCTCCATACGAGGTCAGATACTGAGTTTTAGTGAATCAGCATATATGGCATGTGCTTAAGAAATGTGTAAGTATGTGGGTGCGTGCTGTGTCAGAAGTATGCAAAAGCTAGACAAGGATTACAAGCATGATTATATGACAGGATAAAGAGTCAAATACATGAAAAGAATATATACAATATGTACAAAAGTTGAATACATAAAATATGTACAAAGGTCAAATTATTCTTCACGGGTGCTATAGAAATAAAGTTATTATTATTATCTTAGCTGTTCCTAGGACTGCACTCTTCTGGAGTGAGATGTCTGATGTTTCTTCAGGGATCTGTTGGAACCACCTCTCCAGTGTGGGGGTCACTGCCCCAAGTGCCCCGATGACCACAGGCACCACTGTCACCTTCACCTTCCAGGATTTCTCCAGCTCCTCTTTGAGCCCTTGGTATTTCTCCAGTTTCTCGTGTTCCTTTTTCTTGATATTGCTATCACTTGGGATGGGTACATCTACAAGTCCCACAGGATCTTGGCTTGGTCATTCTCCATCACCTTGGGAGGTGCCTCCCATTTTGACCTCGGGGTCTCCAGTTTGTACTCTGCACAGATGTTCCTGTACATGATGCCGGCTACTTGGTTATGGTGTTCCATGTATGCTTTTCCTGCCAGCATCTTACACCCTGCTATTAGGTGCTGAACTGTTTCAGGGCCCTCTTTATCAATCAATCAAACTTTATTTATAAAGCGCTTTTCATACAAATGAATGCAACTCAAAGTGCTTTACATAGAAAATTAAAAACATTCCCTTAAACCCACCTTCCCACCCCTGTTTTACATAAATTACCCACAGGCATGGACATAAGGCTTCACTCACGAGCACACACTCATACACATACACACACATAGACCAAAACAGTGCAAGAAGCTAAGAACAAGAACAAGGCTGAGTACAGATGAACCAGATGAGAGAGCGTCATCAGAGGAGCCGTCTGCACCAGGAGCTGAGAGTTGACCACAGCCACAGGACACCAACGCAGGACCCAGAGGAGAGATGATGGTCCTCAAAACTCCTCAAGGAACCTACAAGACAGAGTCCTGCAGCCATGGTCAACCACAGCTCTCAGCGCAGAGGGCTCCTACAGAGGAAACACTGGAGATTCTAATGATAAAAGAATAAAATGAGTAAAAAACTAAGATATCAATAAAAACTAAGAACCAGATCATAAAATAGTACTACTAAAACATTAAGATAAGAAATGAGTAAAATACATAACTAAAAACAAAGTAGAAACCTAGTATAAATAAATATAATAAATAAAACCTTAATTAAAAGCTAAGCTAAAAAGGTGTGTCTTGAGCCTGCTCTTAAAAACATGAACGTTCTCTGCGGCCCTGAGGTCCTCCGGTAGGCTGTTCCACAGTCGCGGGCCGTAAAACTGGAAAGACGCCTCGCCATGTGTGTGTGTCCTGACTTTTGGGATGACTAGGAGCCGACTGCTGGAGGAGCGCAGGGTCCGCGAGCGTTCGTAGGGTAAAAGAACTTTTGAAAAATAAGAAGGCCCAAGACCATTAAGACATTAAAAACCAATAAAACAACTTTAAAATCAATCCTGAAACACACGGGGAGCCAATGCAGTGATTCTAAAACCGGAGTAATGTGGGTCCGCCCTCTGGTCTTAGTCAGGACACGTGCTGCTGAATTTTGAAGTAACTGTAAACCTGAAATGTTCTTTTTTGGAAGACCAGAGAGCAGGGCATTACAGTAGTCAATATGACTGGTGATAAAAGCATGCATTAGCGTCTCCATGTTAGCCCGAGAGAGAATGGGGCGGACTCTGGCGATATTCTTTAAATGATAAAAACCTATTTTTGTAATATTCTTAATGTAAGGAATAAAAGTCAGCTCAGCTCAGCTTTACATAGCCTGCACCTGGGATCTTGCCTGGTGTGCTAGATCTGGGCCTCTATTGCTCTGGTGCTCAAGGCCTGTTCCTGTGCTGCCATGATTAGTGCCTCTGTGCTGTCCTTCAGTCCAGCCCTATCCAGCCATTGGTAGGATTTGTTTATATCAGCCACTTCAGCTATCTGTCGGTGGTACATCCCATACAGGGGTTTGTCCTCCCATGATGGTTCTGCTGATTCCTCCTTCCTTGTCAGTTTCCACTGTCTGAGACACTCACTAAGCGCTTCATCTCTTGGGGTCATCTTCCTGACATAGTCATGGAGCTTGATTGTTTCATTTTGGATAGTGGCTCTGATGCTCACTAACCCTCTGCCTCCATCTCTGCACTTAGTGTATAGCCTCTGGATACTGGACTTGGGGTGGAATCCCTTGTGCATGGTGAGCAACTTCAGAGTTCTAACATTTGTGACCTGAATGTCCTCCTTTGGCCAGCTTATTATCCCAGCAGGGTATCTGATCACTGGCAGGGCATAGCTGTTAATTGCCCGAACCTTGTTTCTGCCATTGAGCTGACTCTTTAGGACTTTCCTTACTCGCTTCAGGTTCTTGGCCATTGCTGCTTGCCTAGTGGCCTCGTCGTGGTTGCCATTTGCCTGTGGTATGCCGAGGTATTTTTGCTCTCCTCCACATCTGCTATTCTGTCATCTGGGAGTGTTATGCCCTCTGTATGGACTACCTTACCTCCTTTTGTCACCATTCGGCCACACTTCTTCAGTCCGAACGACATTCCGATGTCATTGCTGTAGATCCTGGTGGTGTGGATCAGTGAGTCAATATCTCGCTCACTCTTAGCGTACAGCTTGATGTCGTCCATGTAGAGGAGGTGGCTGATGGTGGTCCCGTTTCGGAGTCTGTATCTATAGCCAGTCTTATTGATTATTTGGCTGAGGGGATTCAGGCCTATGCAGAACAGCAGTGGGGACAGAGCATCACCTTGGTATATACCACATTTGATGGACTTGTGTAACTGGCTCGAAGTTGGCCTCAAGGGTGGTGTTCCATTTTTTCATTGAGTTTGCAACGAAGGCTCTTAGGGTCTTATTTACCTTGTACAGCTTCAGGCATTCCAGGATCCATGTGTGTGGCATTGAGTCATAGGCTTTCTTGTAATTAATCCAGGCAGTGCACAGGTTGGTCTGTCTGGTTCTACAGTCTTGAGCAACTGTTCTGTCTACCAGCAGCTGATGTTATGCTCCTCTGGTATTCTTACCAATGCCTTTCTCTGTCTCTGTCATGTATTGCTTCATGTGCCCACTTATTTTTGCTGCAATGGTGCCTGACAGGAGTTTCCATGTTGTGGAGAGGCAGGTGATTAGCAGATAGTTGGATGAGACTGTTCCCTTCTGGGGATCCTTCTGGATCAGGACTGTGCGGCCCTTGGTCAGCCATTGTGGGTGGGTCCCATCTCTCAGCAGTTGGTTCATTTGTACTGCTAGGCGCTCATGGAGTGAGGTCAGCCTCTTCAGGCAGTCCACAGTTTTTCATACCTGAGACTTTTTCTTGGATATCTGCTACTGTGATGGTCACGACATCTTGTTCAGGGAGATTGGTCTGCTCTTAGATTGTTTAGCCTCTGTGCATCGCTGTTATGTGATGCTTCTTTCTCCCATATGCCTTTCCAGTATTGTTCAGTCTCCAGCCTTGGTGGGTTAGCTCTTGTGTTATTACTTGCCACTTGCCACTTGCTTGGAGTCTTTGTTGAGCAGTTTCCAAGGCCTCAGGTATGGGCATCTGTCTGTACCTCTTGGGTATCTCTTTCCTGGTTGTACCATTCTGGAGTTTGACTGACAATTGGCTGATCTCTTCCTGAGCCTCCAACCTTCTCCTCCATGGTGGGCTTTGCCCTTTGTTCTCCTTTGCATTGCCCATCTTGTGTCCAAGCATCTCACTTGGATCACTGCTGCTGTACTGTATGTCAGCTTATTGGTCTGAGTGGGAATCATTTGTATTACTGCATTCACATTGGCTAGTCGGTGTCGGGGTTGACAGGTGCTCATCTTAGCCATTATCTTATCTCTGGTCAGTTAGCTCATTGCTCAATTCTGGGGCTTGGTACCCAATCTCTCGGGGGGAGTCAATGTTAACTCCCCCATCTGACCTATAGTCCTGGCTCCCCCTTGCCGTAGCATTAACGTGTTGTATCTCCTCAATCTCTAGTCATGATAGCAGCTGCCATTTGTGGATGTTGGAACACTGAGCTACTAGCTGTTTCGGTGTAAGCATTGACTGTGGGTATCGAAGAAACCATATATCCCTCAGCCTATTCATGTAACCCTGCTGGTTAGGGTTACTGGAGTAGTAGCATTCCAACAAAGCCTTGTTCTAATCTCTTGTCCAATGCCTCCTTTGTCTTGTTCTTGTAGCCCATTTTTCAACACAAAAAAATGGCAGACCTTGTTAACCCGGGCGACGTCTGAGCCGGTTTGGCTTCTGTAATAATGCACTCATGTGACGAGGTAGGCTGTAGCGGTAAGGGTCTTCAACAGATATATATATATATATATATATCTATATGTATATATATATATATATATATATATATACATATATATATATTGTTTGTACGACTGCTGAAGTAAGTTGCTGAAAATATCTGACGCAGTGGAAAAGAGGAAATATTTCTTCATGACATTCTGATACTTTTTTAAAAGGAGCCTTTAAGGATGGAAGGAAACAGAGTGAGACTTTTAGAAAAGTCCCTCATTGCTACAAAAATAATTATGCATCAAAGTCAGTGCAGTAATCAGATGAACAAATCATTGACAATGCTAAAATAATTTCATTCCAACTGATCAACTGCTCAAGTTTCTAAATAATACTACAGATTTTGTGTTTTTTCCAGTTGAAAAATCAGGGATTCTCAAGACAAAAAGAGCATCAAAATGTAAACAAGATCTGATTCTGTGAAAATAAAAAGCTCACTTTAAATATCAAGTTTTGGTTGCATGTTTTTGAGAGGGACCGTTTTGGGCCCTAAGGGTAACAGGGGTGACTTGATTTAAAATGGTCTTGTTGTCCTCGTGGTAACTGAAGGTTGGAATGAACAAAATTCCTAACGCCTAACCAGAGGTTGAGAACATGCAGACTCTCTTCAGCTGGGACAAAAGAGTTTTAGTTTGTCATGATTCTGAGAGAATAATCTCCTTAAACAAAAAAAAATCATGTTTGACGAGAATGCAAAACACTGCCTCATATTTAGGTTTCTCTTCACACAGGAATCAAACACCTGAGGCCTGCAGTTAAAAGACAACATAAAGTAGATTTAAGTCTATTCACAGCACTGACTTCAGTCTGAGGTTAAACTAACATTCATAAACTTCTCTGTGTGCACTCAAATAAAAACTCTAATGTAGTAAGGTGTGTGCAGCAGGGAGCAGAGATCAGATGAATTTTTCTGAGGTTCAGCCTGGAGATCCTTGTGAGCTCTCACATGTACGTGCTTTATGCTCTCACAAACACCACACAGACACACCCACACAAACAAGTCAACAACAAACTCATGTTCTGTTTTATGGTTTAGGTCAAACAGTCCATTAATCCTCATAAGACATGATAGATACCTGAAGATAGATAACATAGGGGCGGGGAACAGTACACCTTACAGTAAGTGAAGCATTTACAGGAACCTCATCGATCAGGCTGTAGGTGAAAGGCAGCATGTCTGCAAATAAAGTGATTAACCTCACAGTAAGGTGTCATAAACAGAGCTTTGCAGGACTGGTGAAAAAATCAGAGTACAGTATTTATTTTCTCCTGTGAAATACATATATCTGTTAAAAAAAACAGACTAATGCCGTGATCCAGTTTTATCAAACAATCAAATTTCAGAGTCTTTCTTCTTCTGGATCAACACTTTGCTGCACTCAGGTCTTCACTTACAGTGATTGACTTAATTTTGACTGAAAATCTTAGACATATAGCAAAGCATCAGTAAATAAAACAAAGTATCACAAAGACTGGCTTTTCACGTGTACAGACAACAACATTTTGAATTAATAAAACATTGAATATTGTTCAAATATGAACATTTTCAAATTGCACCCATGCATGTATGCATTTTCAGCGCTAGAAAAAATTAAGGAACCAAAAATGTTAAAAATCACTGTGAGAATATGAATTTAAAATAATAATCTAAAATTAAACAGAATAAATAGACTATTTTTAACCAGAGAAAGTGATAGTTAATTGCATTGTAGCTTTAATTGTTTTTCCAGAGCTGCTTTTGTGGAGATGAGCTGGTGTTGTTGCTTTTAGCTCTGAATGTGGCTGTTTTTCATGGGTATGTAAGTTTACCCATTGTTCTCTGAAATCCTCATGCAGGTCTGGGCTCTTGTCCTTCTGATGTTTTGCCAAGTTGGAAGTGTTTCTGCCTTTGGCCAATATGTTTCGTAACACAGTGGGTCTTCAGTGTCAATG
Organism: Scarus forsteni; assembly: GCA_036419115.1. Taxonomy (NCBI): domain Eukaryota; kingdom Metazoa; phylum Chordata; class Actinopteri; order Labriformes; family Labridae; genus Scarus; species Scarus forsteni. The sequence continues at coordinate 121,636 of JAZDUH010000218.1, read as the reverse complement.
GCTTCACCGTGTACATTTGTTTTAAAGCTGAGGTAATTCTTTAATAATAGAACAACCAAGACGGTCTGAAAAACCGTTTTGGGTTTTATAATACAAATATCTCTGTTTAGAATAAATCTTCTAACCTCTCCGTCTATGACTTTTCCAAAATATGTGTTTTATATGTTTTCTGAAGCAGATAAGATCCTTAAAAACAAAACATAAGATTTATGAGCATTTATACCTCCGGCGACACACACGGTCTAAAAGACGCTGGTAAAAATGATACATTCTGCTTGAGTTGTTTTCAGCGTTATGACTTATGCTTCCATATTCCCCCCAACTAATGTGTGTGTATGTGTGTGTGTGTGTGTGTGTGTGTGTGGGGGGGGGGGGGGGTCTTCTGATATCAAAGGAACTGAAGGTGAAAATGATACATTTTGAGGTTGGTTTCCGCTGTTCATTCCATATTTATCCCGGGAAAATCTCAACAGAGAGAGGCGTGAGAGTTAGTGAGAGGGATAGTGACAGAGTTATACCAACAACAAACGGATAGACTGACAGAAATATTAGACAAATTCAAAAACAGAAAGAACGATGAAGAGAGGAGTGATGAAGAGGTATTCCCTGGAGGAAGCCTTGATCAGGATTCAGGAGGTCAGTGAGGATGAGTCTGATGGTGGCGAAGTGTCCGACATAAGTGATGTGGACTGGAGTGAAGAGGAAAGTTCAGAAACCGAGTCTGAACCCCCATGGGCCAAACAAAAGAAAAAGTTTGAGCCAGCTGGCCCATCTGCGAAAGTGTCCACGTCAGGTAATCTGGCTATTAATTTTATTCATTTTGTCTTTCTTTCTTTGACTGTTTTCTAAGTTATTTTGTGTGGGGAAAAACAAAGATGACACGTTATAAGCGCAGCACAAAAGTCCAACAATAAATAGGTCTACTATCTACTAACTACCTTGATGCTGTAAAAGGTATAGCCTATAAACAGTAAAATATCCAAAATGATCCTCAATGAATAATAAACGTAGTGTTGTCTGAAAAAATGTAGCAGCTTGATCTGATCTCCCATAACAGCTGCTGCCCTGTCTAGCGCAGAGGTCACACTGGTCTCTGAGAGAGCTCGCTCTTCATCTCCAGGTAGAACAGCTGTTATAGGCTTACTGTCAAAAAGTTTTCTTCCATCCATGGTGTAAAAAAAATCAAATCTTAATAAATCTCAACAGCAAAGACACCAGCTGACAGCAGGAGCGGGCCCACACCGTCGCCAGATGCGCCGTCTACAGTTTCAGGTAAAAATATTACAAAACTCCTCCAACGTAAATAACGTAAACCAAAACTTATTTTTTCATTTCCAAATATTTTTTTAAAACGAAAATATTTTCAGAATAAGTCAATTTGTGTTATAGAGCCTGTCAGAAGAATTGTGATTTTCATCACCTACATGGCGGCATTCTGTTCCTGTTCACTTTGTAAACTACTGAAAATCTACTGCTTTACCACACATTTATATAATCATTCATGTTTTGCACTTCCAGGCCCATATGAGCAGGGAAAAGATGGGACCATGTGGCAAGTTGTCCAGCCTGGTGCGAGTCGGGAGACAGCAAGTCCAAAACGTGCTGACTGAACCTGCGGGTCCCACAGCACACGCCAGGCGCAACATTGAAGACAAGCTGGCGCCTTTTGTGCTTGCTTGACAGAAAAATGCTACAGCACATCAGGGACTGCACTGTGGCAGGCGCACCGTGATGGAGACCAGTCATGGGATCTTACGGTTGCTGAGCTGAAGGCATTTATTGCTCTCTTGTACGTGAGAGGAGCATATAATAAAAATATACAGTTGGAGAGCTTCTGGTCAGAAGAATGGGGGCTGGCATTTTTCAATGCCACTATGCCTAGAAACAGGTTCAGGAGATCATCGCTACTTGCGCTTTGACAGGAAGCACGACAGGCGCTCACGTTTGTGCGATGACAAATTTGCCCTGATGTCGGATGTGTGGTGTGGCTTTATAAATAACTGCATTGCCTGCTACAAACCTGGGGCATGCATCACCATTGATGAGCAGCTGTTTCCCACCAAAGCCCGATGCAGATTTACTCAATATATGTCCAACAAGCCAGACAAATTTGGCATAAAATTTTGGATAGCCGCCGATGTTGAGAAAAAATATCTTTTGAATGCCTTTCCATATCTAGGGAAAGACGACACCAGACCATCACATCAACGGCTTGGGGAGAGTGTGGTGATGAAGCTGGTGGAGCCATACCTTGGAACAGGACGAAATCTCACCACTGATAATTTTTTCACTTCACTCACTCTTGCAAAGGACCTGCTGAAAAAAAACACCAGCCTTGTTGGCAAAATAAACAAGGTCAGGCGGGAGCTCCTACCTTCAGTTCAGCAGCAAAGAGGGGAGCTGTTCTCCACCAAGGTGCTGAGGCATGAGCGTGCCACTCTTACAGTGTACCAGGGGAAACCAAGGAAAAACGTCGCGCTCCTCAGCACCATGCACCCGACTGTCTCCATCGGAAGTGACAGGAAGAGAAAGCCGGAGACTGTGAGCTTCTACAACATCACGAAGGTGTGTAATTGCTAAAGATTATTATTATTATCATTATTATTATTATTATTATTATTATTATTATTATTAATAGGAATATAAATGTCATGCTATCATTTGTATCATTGTTATTAGGTCGGAGAGGATGTGCTCGACCAGATGGCTCGGATGTATACTGTGAAAGCGCAACAAGAAGATGGCCTGTTGCTGTCTTCTATAACATCCTTGATATGGCTGCGATAAATGCCTATGTGCTTTTCAAGGAATGCACCGCCAGTGTCATCCCAAGAAGAGCCTTCATCCTGCAGTTGGCGAAGGAGCTGCGGGAGGAACACATGTGCACCAAGCCAGTCAGTCTAACGCGATAGCACTACAATCACAGCAGCCAGCAGAGCCTGCAAAGGCGAAGGCATGCCAGATAAACAGTCACTGCAAGCAGAACAAGACCTTGGTCTCCTGCAAGAGCTGCAAGCGACCTGTCTGTGGAAAATGCACCGTGAAGACGGAGAGCTTTTGCCCGAAGTGCGTGACGTAGGCACCGGGGGGGAGGGGTAGCATTATTTAGCAGCATACAACCCATCTGAGGTGCTGATCGCGCTCATATTAATTTGTTTGTTTATTTCTGCAGTTATTTTTGCACATCTAGTTCTTGTTGTCATCCTGTTCGGTTTAAATGTGTCTATGTTTTTTTTATATTTTTTTTAGCATTATTTATCTGCATACAACCCGCGGCGCTATCCGAGGTGCTGATCGTGCTCATATTTATTTATTTGTTTATTTCTGTTTATTTTTACACTTCTAGTTGTCAACCTGTTTGGTTTAAGTGTTTTTTAAGCATTATTTATCAGCATAAAACCCGTGGCGCTATCGAACGTGCTGATCGTGCTAATGTTTATGTATTTGTTTATTTCTGTAATTATTTGCACTTCTAGTTCTAGTTCTAGTTGTCAACCTGTTCAGTTTATGATATGAATTAAATTAAACTATTTTTAATATTTCCTCAAAATTATTGTTTAATTAGCCTACATCACTTTTTGTGTATGTGTTGATGTGTTTGTGTGTGTTTATAAGTGAAATTTCGAGTTGCAGAGAGGAGAGGAGCAGCAGCATGAATAAAAATAATCCTCTCATGACTTTGGTCTTTGTCTTTTCCCCGGCAATATTTAATAGTAATGTAGCATATTATACAGTCAACAATATAGTAGAGAAAGAGTTGTGAACGACGAAAATTTAAATATTCCAAAGCTGACTTTGAGGCATTGAAAAAGTAGACACGAGGCTTTTATTTATTTATTTATTTATTTATTTTTAAATTGTGTTTATAGAACATTATTTAGTTATTTAATATTAAACAGAACATGACCCTGGTCTCCTGCAGGAAAGCATGCGATCACGTGTGTGGGAAACGCACCATAAAGACCTAGAGCTTTTGTCCGAAGAACAGGCTACCTGCCTTAGACACATAGCGCTATCCGACTTTGGGCAAAAGTTGTGTTAAGGTGTGATGTGGTATTAACTAAAAACTACAATTAATATTTTCTTAATTGCTATTAATGATGAATTATACAATATGTGCTTAGCAGCAGCAGCAGCTCTTATCGTTATTTGGTCTTTGTGCCTTTTCTTTTCTGCAATATTATATATATATATATATATATATATATATATATAATCCAGTCAACAACGGCTATAGTAGAGTTAATGTTATAAACCATTTATTGTTTAAGGGTGCGCGACGAGAGCTGTCTATTTCAATGGAGACTTAAACATAGTAGAAAAAAAAATTAAATACACTTAATACACTTTAAAAAGCGGACTTGAGGCATTTAAAGGTTTGTTGATTGTGTAGAGTGTTATATTTGTTTTTTTAAAGGAATTTCTGGTGCATTTATTTTAAAGAAAAACAACTTGTTCTGTGCTTCTAAGCAAAAAGCAGCTGAATTGTTAATGAAGGTCTGGCTGACCGTTGCTGCGCCAGGAGGGTGCTAGTATGCTGGCGCTCCTAGTGTTAACACTCTTTACACACCTGGTTTATCCACCAGGTGTGTGTGTGGTGAAAGGTTGTAGCAGCTGCCATTCCCTCCCTGCTCCTGTCTCTCTCTCAGACTCCTGCACTTTTTGCTGCTCCATGCTGCTCGCTCATGGCCTTGCAGAGCAGATGGACGTGCCTGACTCATTGTCTGAAATCCTGCTTGGCATATTTCTGTGGTGAAAATATGGAGTTGTCCGTCTGGCATGTCAGGTTAGCTCCTCACTGTTTGCTCCTGCTCTGTGATTTTATCATGGCTGGGTTTCTGTTGGTCCCAATCACGTTCTTGTTATAAAAACATTACAATTGTCTATGGAATATTTAGCAGTGAGAAATCACACATCTGGACTTGTTGCTCAGATGGCCTCCTATAAAGGTACCACGCTGGAGTTCACTGAGCATAGTGTATGTTAAAGAACAAATACCTATTCAGCAGATCCAGTACCCAGAGGGCAACATGTAGGGAAAGGGAAAAGGGATTTGAGACAAATTTAATATTTGGTCAAATTAAAATGTAAAACAGAGCTTTGTATCATTAAAACTGCAGGAGAGACTCCGGTAGCCTCTGAGCTCTAGTCTGTTGCCTGATTGAGCTGATGAAGCCTCCAGCATTTAGCTCATGACAGTGAGCTACATTAAACATTCATATAACCACTCCCTGCTGGATTAATATGATGTTTTGTGACTTAAATATCTAAAAAAAAACCTCCTGGTCATGAGTTAGTCTGAAATACATTCATATTGAGACGCTCTGATGAGGCTGAAGGTGAAAGTGGAGATAAGGAATCTGATGAACACACCCTGTAAATCTGAACATGAAGGAAATGTTTTTATATAAACCTGTTAGTGTTCTGACCCTTGGCTGACTTTATCACTGTCATGTTTCACACCCTGGTCAAAGTTCACTGTGAGATAAAGACTATTTTATACACTCACAGAAATATTTAACCCTAACCTTTAAGATTTATGTAATTTTAACACATGACAAATTCCTATTCATTTTTTTAGGTAATTGTAAACCAAACTGATCTAATAAACGTTGCATGATGAATATTAATTAGTGAAAAAAGTCTATTCATTTTAAATACATAATCACTGGGTTTATGTATTCTGTTTTAATATAGTCTTATTGATCTAAATGAATAATCTCCAAAGTTCATATTTAAAACACATAAATTATATTGATTGAATTGTATAATAAGCAGGCTACCTATTCAAGTTGAATAATATATATTTGTTTGAATTACATGCCATATTATGAGGTAATAAATCAAATCTAATCAAAAGGCATCACATTTATGTAATTGTTTTCCATTCACTACAAATAATCTTACTGATGCAACAATCAGACTGCCTTGTTAGTTCAATAGATTTATTGATATTGAAGTCTCTCAGTATCATAATCCAGGCACGAACCGGTTATATAGGTCAGAACACATCCTTGCGACCTTTTTCAACTCAATTTCTTTCTTGAAAGTGAAGGTGCATACAAAAATCTCTCATCTTTCTTATCTGTCTTACTTTTCCATCCTACACCCCACCCTCCCACTTTTTTTCTCAATCGAGAACTGGATGAAGCACTGTTAGCCTTCATAGTCCTTGCTGGCTCCATATGGGAGTGACTAAACTGCAAAAAAGCGTAATGCTTGTGGAATTTTCAGTTGCAAAAAAAAGACCAATGAATCTGGCTAAAACATCACAAATATTTCAGATCACTGAGGCAAAGTGCAAAACTGCCAGTGCAATCCTTTGATACAACTACCCATCCACCACATATATTTACCACCACCACCACCTCACACATTCTCTTCACTTGGGGTCTTTGGGTCTGTTTGATTTGTTCAGCTGAAGGTTTTATCAAAGGGAAACTGTTACAAAAATGTCCCCTAAGGTCTTCTGATGACTGGACAAGAGTCAAACTTTCTTTCAAGAGCATGATTAAGACCAAAACACCACATTGGGATATAGTGTATTTTGGTGTTAAAGTGTTGTTTGAAACTAAATTATGCTACATCTTTTAAGTTGTGATCCAATCACAATTATGTATTTAAATGAAAGTTTGACTCATGTACACTCACAAGAGGTGTGCATTTTGGTAATAGTTTTCCTTTAATTTTCCCAAAAACTTTACTTGGTGACAATGACAGGCATTTGGCAGGAACTGAGCCATCTTCTTAGAACAGATATCTTTTAAACACTTAACTAGTTTCCATCAAATCTGGAAACAATTTAACACAAATAATGTCTTCGCCAAGCCAGCAGTCAACACTGCCAAATAACACACTTAAACTACTGATTAAACTAAACCTACCTCCACAGCCACACTCGTACAGTATATCACACCAACTGGTAGGAGCTGTGTAAATGCAACCTTACCAACCAAGTCACTTGAGCATCTTGAGTTTTGGTGCTTGTACTTTTGGTGAAAGCTTGGTTGAGTCCAAGTCCATCAGGATTTTCTGGTACACCTCGAATGTATGCTTGAGGCTTTTTGGATAGCTCAGGCTGAGTGCATAGATCAGTCCATAAAGCATCACGCATGCATGGCTGACACTCTATACATTGTGTAGGACTTCCAGGCCTTCCAAGATAACACCGACATCGGCAACGCATCCATCACCTGCACCATCAACACCATGACCCTTCACTCGGACTGTGTAGATGCCCATTGTCTTCTCCGCAATGTCTGCCTCAGCCTCTCTGGATCCAATGTCCTGAAATATAAAGAGAATAGACTGATCGACTGTGTGTCCAAAACTTGACCACCAAAATCTATGCAGCTCATCCTTGAAGCCAATTGAGTGTTAATGTTAAGATATTCTCTTAAGGCACAGTAGATAATGAGAATGAGATGGATGTAATTCAAGGCAACAATGGCCTTAAGACCTTTGATCACCCCCTTAATCCTGGAAAGTAAAACAAAAAGTCAAAAAGTTTGATTATCTGCCCTTGCTACTTGTATACAAGAGATTATAGACAGCTTCTCCAGAAAATTGTGCACTTTCTGAAATTATCCTTTGAAGTAGTAGTCTTGTTCTCGCCTGCTTATAGATTGATCCTCCTCGGGGGGTAAGGTTCTGTGCTTCTTTAAGATGGGAAGATTTCCGGGGAGACTACAGAGACTGCACTTTTCCCATTGAAGCTTCTGACCTGCAATAAAAATGGAGTTAGCAAAACACCAACTTTATACACACACAAGCACACACATATATACATACATATATATAAGTATAAATATATATATATATATTTATATATATTTATATATATATATATATATATATATATAAATATATATATATATATATATATATATACATATATATATATATATATATATATATAAATAAAAATATATACATATACACACATGGACTGGGAGAACCCCTGGCCGGGGTGGCCGAGGGAGGAAAGTGGTCTGGGATGAAGGGATACTCAAAACACCGCAAAAAGTGACGGTGTTAGGGGGAAAGAGAAAGACCACAGAGCTCTGGGCAGACGAGGGAGAAGCCCCAGGAAAAAGCACAGTGAAGGCAGCAGAGGCGTTCAAACTTGGTCCGTAAATCACAGTGATGCCGAGATATATATATATATATATATATATATATATATATATATATATATATATATATATATATATATATATACATATATATATTTATATATATATATATATATGAAACTTTTAGAAAAATCCCTTATTGCTACAAAAATATTTATGCATCAAAGTCAATGCAGTAATCAGTTGACCATATCATTGACAATGCTGTAATAATTTCATTCCAACTGATCAACTGCTCATATCTCTAAATAATACTACAGATTTTGTGTTTTTTCCAGTTGACAAAAAAGGGATTCTCAAGACAAAAAGAGCATCAAAATGTAAACAAGATCTGATTCTGTGAAAATGAAAAGCGTACTTTAAATATCAAGTTTTGGTTGCATGTTTTTGAGAGGGACCATTTTGGGCCCTAAGGGTAACAGGGGTGACTTGATTTAAAATGGTCTTGTTGTCCTCGTGGTAACTGAAGGTTGGAATGAACAAAATTCCTAACGCCTAATCAGATGTTGAGAACATGCAGACTCTCTTCAGCTGGGACAACAGAGTTTTAGTTTGTCATGATTCTGAGAGAATAATCTCCTTAAACAAAAAAAAATCATGTCTGATGAGAATGCAAAACACTGCCTCATATTTAGGTTTCTCTTCACACAGGAATCAAACACCTGAGGCCTGCAGTTAAAAGACAACATAAAGTAGATTTAAGTCTATTCACAGCACTGACTTTAGTCTGAGGTTAAACTAACATTCATAAACTTCTCTGTGTGCACTCAAATAAAAACGCTAATGTGAGAAGGTGTGTGCAGCAGGGAGCAGAGATCAGATGAATTTTTCTGAGGTTCAGCCTGGAGATCCTTGTGAGCTCTCACATGTACGTGCTTTATGCTCTCACAAACACCACACAGACACACCCACACAAACAAGTCAACAACAAACTCATGTTCTGTTTTATGGTTTAGGTCAAACAGTCCATTAATCATCATATGACCTGATAGATACCTGAAGATAGATAACATAAGGGTGGGGAACAGTACACCTTACAGTAAGCGAAGCATTTACAGGAACGTTAGTTGTCAGGTTGTAGGTGAGAGGCAGCATGTCTGCAATTAAAGTGATTAACCTCACAGTAAGGTGTCATAAACAGAGCTTTGCAGGACTGGTGAAAAATCAGAGTGCAGTATATATTTTCTCCTGTGAAATACATATAACTGTTTTAAAAACAGACTAATGCTGTAATCCAGTTTTATCAAAAAATCATATTTCAGAGTCTGTCTTCTTCTGCATTACCACTCTGCTGCACTCAGGTCTTCATTTACAGTGATTGACTTAATTTTGACTAAAACTCTTAGAAATATAACAAAGCATCAATAAATAAAACAAAGTATCACAAAGACAGGCTTCTCTCATGTACAGACAAAACATTTTAAATTAATAAAATATTAAATATTATTCAAACATGAAAATTTTCAAATTGCACCCATACATGTGTGCATTTACAGCTCTAGAAAAAATTAAGGAAGCAAATATTTAAAAATCACTGAGAATATGAATTCAATATAATATTTTAAAATTTAACAGAATAAATATACAATTTTTTAACCAGAGGAAGTGGTAGTTAATTGCATTGTAGCTTTAATTGTTTTTTTCCAGAGCTGCTTTTGTGGAGATGAGCTGGTGTTGTTGCTTTTAGCTCTGAATGTGGCTGTTTTTCATTGGTATGTAAGTTTACCCATTGTTCTCTAAAATCCTCATGCAGGTCTGGGCTCTTGCCCTTCTAATTTTTTGCCAAGTTGGAAATGTTTCTGCCTTTGGCCGACATGTTTTGTAACACAGTGGGGCTTCAGTGTCAATGGCTTCACTGTGTTATTTGTTTTAAAGCTGAAGTAATTCTTTAATAATAGAACAACCAAGACGGTCTGAAAAACCGTTTTGGGTTTTATAATACAAATATCTCTGTTTAGAATAAATCTTCTAACCTCTCCTTCTATGACTTTTCCTAAATATGTGTTTTATATGTTTTCTGAAGCAGATAAGATCCTTAAAAACAAAACATAAGATTTATGAGCATTTATACCTCCGACGACACACAACGGTCTAAAAGACCGCTGGTAAAAATGATACATTCTGCGGGGTCGTTTTCCGCGTTATGACTTGTACTTCCATATTCCCCCCCCCAACTAATGTGTGTGTATGTGTGTGTGTGTGTGTGTGTGTGTGTGTGTGTGTGTGTGTGTGTGTGTGGGGGGGTCTTCTGATATCAAAGGAACTGAAGGTGAAAATGATACATTTCGCGGGGTTGGTTTCCCGCTGTTCATTCCATATTTATCCCCGGGAAAATCTCAACAGAGAGAGACGGAGAGTTAGTGAGAGGGATAGTGACAGAGTTATACCAACAACAAACGGACAGACTGACAGAAATATTAGACAAATTCAAAAACAGAAAGAACGATGAAGAGAGGAGTGATGAAGAGGTATTCCCTGGAGGAAGCCTTGATCAGGATTCAGGAGGTCAGTGAGGATGAGTCTGATGGTGGCGAAGTGTCCGACATAAGTGATGTGGACTGGAGTGAAGAGGAAAGTTCAGAATCCGAGTCTGAACCCCCATGGGCCAAACAAAAGAAAAAGTTTGAGCCAGCTGGCCCATCTGCGAAAGTGTCCACGTCAGGTAATCTGGCTATTAATTTTATTCATTTTTGTCTTTCTTTCTTTGACTGTTTTCTAAGTTATTTTGTGTGGGGAAAAACAAAGATGACACGTTATAGCGCAGCACAAAAGTCCAACAATAAATAGGTCTACTATCTACTAACTACCTTGATACTGTAAAAGGTATAGCCTATAAACAGTAAGATATCACAAATGATCCTCAATGAATAATAAACGTAATGTTGTCTGAAAAAAATGTAACAGCTTGATCTGATCTCCCATAACAGCTGCTGCCCTGTCTAGCGCAGAGGTCACACTGGTCTCTGAGAGAGCTCGCTCTTCATCTCCAGGTAGAACAGCTGTTATAGGCTTACTGTCAAAAAGTTTTCTTCCATCCATGGTGTAAAAAAAATCAAATCTTAATAAATCTCAACAGCAAAGACACCAGCTGACAGCAGGAGCGGGCCCACACCGTCGCCAGATGCGCCGTCTACAGTTTCAGGTAAAAATATTACAAAACTCCTCCAACGTAAACAACGTAAACCAAAACTTATTTTTTCATTTCCAAATATTTTTTTAAAACGAAAATATTTTCAGAATAAGTCAATTTGTGTTATAGAGCCTGTCAGAAGAATTGTGATTTTCATCACCTACATGGTGGCATTCTGTTCCTGTTCACTTTGTAAACTACTGAAAATCTACTGCTTTACCACACATTTATATAATCATTCATGTTTTGCACTTCCAGGCCCATATGAGCAGGGAAAAGATGGGACCATGTGGCAAGTTGTCCAGCCTGGTGCGCAGTCGGGGAGACAGCAAGTCCAAAACGTGCTGACTGAACCTGCGGGTCCCACAGCACACGCCAGGCGCAACATTGAAGACAAGCTGAGCGCCTTTTTGTGCTTGCTTGACAGAAAAATGCTACAGCACATCAGGGACTGCACTGTGGCAGAGGCGCACCGTGATGGAGACCAGTCATGGGATCTTACGGTTGCTGAGCTGAAGGCATTTATTGCTCTCTTGTACGTGAGAGGAGCATATAATAAAAATATACAGTTGGAGAGCTTCTGGTCAGAAGAATGGGGGCTGGCATTTTTCAATGCCACTATGCCAAGAAACAGGTTCAGGGAGATCATGCGCTACTTGCGCTTTGACAGGAAGCACGACAGGCGCTCACGTTTGTGCGATGACAAATTTGCCCTGATGTCGGATGTGTGGTGTGGCTTTATAAATAACTGCATTGCCTGCTACAAACCTGGGGCATGCATCACCATTGATGAGCAGCTGTTTCCCACCAAAGCCCGATGCAGATTTACTCAATATATGTCCAACAAGCCAGACAAATTTGGCATAAAATTTTGGATAGCCGCCGATGTTGAGAAAAAATATCTTTTGAATGCCTTTCCATATCTAGGGAAAGACGACACCAGACCATCACATCAACGGCTTGGGGAGAGTGTGGTGATGAAGCTGGTGGAGCCATACCTTGAACAGGACGAAATCTCACCACTGATAATTTTTTCACTTCACTCACTCTTGCAAAGGACCTGCTGAAAAAAAACACCAGCCTTGTTGGCAAAATAAACAAGGTCAGGCGGGAGCTCCTACCTTCAGTTCAGCAGCAAAGAGGGGAGCTGTTCTCCACCAAGGTGCTGAGGCATGAGCGTGCCACTCTTACAGTGTACCAGGGGAAACCAAGGAAAAACGTCGCGCTCCTCAGCACCATGCACCCGACTGTCTCCATCGGAAGTGACAGGAAGAGAAAGCCGGAGACTGTGAGCTTCTACAACATCACGAAGGTGTGTAATTGCTAAAGATTATTATTATTATCATTATTATTATTATTATTATTATTATTATTATTATTATTATTATTAATAGGAATATAAATGTCATGCTATCATTTGTATCATTGTTATTAGGTCGGAGAGGATGTGCTCGACCAGATGGCTTGGATGTATACTGTGAAAGGCGCAACAAGAAGATGGCCTGTTGCTGTCTTCTATAACATCCTTGATATGGCTGCGATAAATGCCTATGTGCTTTTCAAGGAATGCACCGCCAGTGTCATCCCAAGAAGAGCCTTCATCCTGCAGTTGGCGAAGGAGCTGCGGGAGGAACACATGTGCACCAAGCCAGTCAGTCTAACCGCGATAGCACTACAATCACAGCAGCCAGCAGAGCCTGCAAGACGAAGGCATGCCAGATAAACAGTCACTGCAAGCAGAACAAGACCTTGGTCTCCTGCAAGAGCTGCAAGCGACCTGTCTGTGGAAAATGCACCGTGAAGACGGAGAGCTTTTGCCCGAAGTGCGTGACGTAGGCACCGGGGGGGAGGGGTAGCATTATTTAGCAGCATACAACCCATCTGAGGTGCTGATCGCGCTCATATTAATTTGTTTGTTTATTTCTGCAGTTATTTTTGCACATCTAGTTCTTGTTGTCATCCTGTTCGGTTTAAATGTGTCTATGTTTTTTTTATATTTTTTTTAGCATTATTTATCTGCATACAACCCGCGGCGCTATCCGAGGTGCTGATCGTGCTCATATTTATTTATTTGTTTATTTCTGTTTATTTTTACACTTCTAGTTGTCAACCTGTTTGGTTTAAGTGTTTTTTAAGCATTATTTATCAGCATAAAACCCGTGGCGCTATCGAACGTGCTGATCGTGCTAATGTTTATGTATTTGTTTATTTCTGTAATTATTTGCACTTCTAGTTCTAGTTCTAGTTGTCAACCTGTTCAGTTTATGATATGAATTAAATTAAACTATTTTTAATATTTCCTCAAAATTATTGTTTAATTAGCCTACATCACTTTTTGTGTATGTGTTGATGTGTTTGTGTGTGTTTATAAGTGAAATTTCGAGTTGCAGAGAGGAGAGGAGCAGCAGCATGAATAAAAATAATCCTCTCATGACTTTGGTCTTTGTCTTTTCCCCGGCAATATTTAATAGTAATGTAGCATATTATACAGTCAACAATATAGTAGAGAAAGAGTTGTGAACGACGAAAATTTAAATATTCCAAAGCTGACTTTGAGGCATTGAAAAAGTAGACACGAGGCTTTTATTTATTTATTTATTTATTTATTTTTAAATTGTGTTTATAGAACATTATTTAGTTATTTAATATTAAACAGAACATGACCCTGGTCTCCTGCAGGAAAGCATGCGATCACGTGTGTGGGAAACGCACCATAAAGACCTAGAGCTTTTGTCCGAAGAACAGGCTACCTGCCTTAGACACCGCAGCGCTATCCGACTTTGGGCAAAAGTTGTGTTAAGGTGTGATGTGGTATTAACTAAAAAACTACAATTAATATTTTCTTAATTGCTATTAATGATGAATTATACAATATGTGCTTAGCAGCAGCAGCAGCTCTTATCGTTATTTCGGTCTTTGTGCCTTTTCTCCTGCAATATTATATATATATATATATATATATATATATATATAATCCAGTCAACAACGGGCTATAGTAGAGTTAATGTTATTGTTTAAGGGTGCGCGACGAGAGCTGTCTATTTCAATGGAGACTTAAACATAGTAGAAAAAAAAATTAAATACACTTAATACACTTTAAAAAGCGGACTTGAGGCATTTAAAGGTTTGTTGATTGTGTAGAGTGTTATATTTGTTTTTTTAAAGGAATTTCTGGTGCATTTATTTTAAAGAAAAACAACTTGTTCTGTGCTTCTAAGCAAAAGCAGCTGAATTGTTAATGAAGGTCTGGCTGACCGTTGCTGCGCCAGGAGGGGGTGCTAGTATGCTGGCGCTCCTAGTGTTAACACTCTTTACACACCTGGTTTATCCACCAGGTGTGGTGTGGTGAAGGTTGTAGCAGCTGCCATTCCCTCCCTGCTCCTGTCTCTCTCTCAGACTCCTGCACTTTTTGCTGCTCCATGCTGCTCGCTCATGGCCTTGCAGAGCAGATGGACGTGCCTGACTCATTGTCTGAAATCCTGCTTGGCATATTTCTGTGGTGAAAATATGGAATTGTCCGTCTGGCATGTCAGGTTAGCTCCCTCACTGTTTGCTCCTGCTCTGTGATTTTATCATGGCTGGGTTTCTGTTGATCCCAATCACGTTCTTGTTATAAAAAACATTACAATTGTCTATGGAATATTTAGCAGTGAGGAAATCACACATCTGGACTTGTTGCTCAGATGGCCTCCTATAAAGGTACCACGCTGGAGTTCACTGAGCATAGTGTATGTTAAAGAACAAATACCTATTCAGCAGATCCAGTACCCAGAGGGCAACATGTAGGGAAAGGGAAAAGGGATTTGAGACAAATTTAATATTTGGTCAAATTAAAATGTAAAACAGAGCTTTGTATCATTAAAACTGCAGGAGAGACTCCGGTAGCCTCTGAGCTCTAGTCTGTTGCCTGATTGAGCTGATGAAGCCTCCAGCATATAGCTCATGACAGTGAGCTACATTAAACATTCATATAACCACTCCCTGCTGGATTAATATGATGTTTTGTGACTAAAATATCCAAAAAATAAAACCTCCTGGTCATTAGTTACTCTGAAATACATTAATATTGAGACCCTCTGATGAGGCTAAAGGTGAAAGTGGAGATAAGGAATCTGATGAACACACCCTATAAATCTGAACATGAAGGAAATTTTTTATATAAACCTGTTAGTGTTCTGACCCTTGGCTGACTTTATCACTGTCATGTTTCACACCCTGGTCAAAGTTCACTGTGAGATAAAGACTATTTTATACACTCACAGAAATATTTAACCCTAACCTTTAAGATTTATGTAATTTTAACACATGACAAATTCCTATTCATTTTTTTAGGTAATTGTAAACCAAACTGATCTAATAAACGTTGCATGATGAATATTAATTAGTGAAAAAAGTCTATTCATTTTAAATACATAATCACTGGGTTTATGTATTCCGTAGAAATAAAGTCTAATTAATCTAAATGAATAAAAATCAAAGTACATATTTAAAACACATAAAGTATATTGTTTGAATTGCATAATAATCAGGTTACCTATTCAAGTTGAATAATATATATTTGTTTGAATTACATGTTATTTATTATGAGGTAATAAATCAAATCTAATCAAAAGGCATCACATTTATGTAATTGTTTTCCATTCACTACAAATAATCTTACTGATGCAACAATCAGACTGCCTTGTTAGTTCAATAGATTTATTAGGGCCCGAGCCCGACCCGAAGGGCCGGCGGCGAAGGCCCTATTGTAATCGCTAAGATTATTATTATTATTATTATTAGGGCCCGAGCCCGACCGCAGGCCGGCGAAGGCCCTATTGTAATCGCTCGGATTATTATTAGGGCCCGAGCCCGACCGCAGGCAGCGAAGGCCCTATTGTAATCCTTCGGATTAATAGGGCCCGAGCCCGACCGAAGGGCGGCGAAGGCCCTATTATGTAATCGCTAAGATTATTAATGGGGCCGAGCCCGACCGAAGCGGCGGCAAAGGCCCTATTGGAATCTTAAGGATTATTGTGGGGCCGAGCCCGACCCGTGAGACGGCCAGCCCTATTATGTAATCGCTCGGATTATTAGGGCCCGAGCCGAAATTTCGGCGAAGGCCCTATTGTAATCCTAAGGATTATTATTAGGGCCCGAGCCGAAAAATCGGCGAAGGCCCTATTGTAATCCTAAGGATTATTATTAGGGCCCGAGCCCGACCCGAAGGGCCGGCGGCGAAGGCCCTATTGTAATCGCTAAGATTATTATTAGGGCCCGAGCCCGACCCGAAGGGCCGGCGGCGAAGGCCCTATTGTAATCCTAAGGATTATTAGGGCCCGAGCCGAAAATTCGGCGAAGGCCCTATTGTAATTGCTAGGATTATTATTATTTTTTTTCTTGCTCCACTTTAACCCCAAATTGCATGCCCTCAACTTGAAATAAAGGCGAACGCACCTAGGCACAAAAATTAGTCCCCCGAAAAAATTTATGAATCCGGTGTTTGCACAAAAAAAAGTGCCCCACAGCGCCCCCTAGTGGCCTTAAACTGCAGCCCCTCCGGCAACTTTCATGTATCAACCTGAAATTTTTAGGGCATGACTATCATGCCTGGACCTACAAAAAAGTCTCTTACGACCATGGTCAATTCCCGACAGGAAGTTCGCAAATTGGCGTTGAATGTCGCGTTTTGGCGATTTGCAGGGTACGTATTTGAACGAACTCCTCCTAGGGTTTTTATCGGATCTACTCCAGATTTGGATTGTGTATACTAGACACATTGACGATGAAAAGTTATTAAAAGAATTTTCGTAGGTCAATGGGCGTGGCCAGAAACCCCGCCCAAATTTGGCGAATTTTTCACTTACTCCGATTTGCACGAAATTTTTTGGGTATAATCCCCAGGCCAAGCCGATCACAGATATATAATTAATCATAGGGAATTCCACACAGGAAGTTCGTAAATTAACGTTGAAATTACGATTTTTGCGATTTTAAGGCTCGCATTTGAACGAACTCCTCCTAGGTTTTTTATCCAATCAACTCTAGATTTGGTTTGTGTATACTAGACACATTGCTGATGAAAAGTTGTTAAAAGGTATTTCGTAAGTCAATGGGCGTGGCCAGGAAGGACGCCCAAAGTTGACCTTTTTTGGAAAACACGTAAACCTTAATAACTCTCCAGTAACATGTTAGATCTGGACCAAAACAAGTACACGTGTTCACTGTGTCTGCCTGACTTAATCTATATACTTTGTTTCACACTCAAATATAGCGCCCCCTGCTGGTAACAGGAAGTCTGATGTTTTACTCTATTATTAAAATCTCCTCTGTTTTTCAACATATATTTTTCAAATATTCTCAGAAAGGGTCTTCACACCTTCATGAAGCAGCAGTGTTGAGTTCCTGTCCTGAGGTGAAACGGTGTGGCAATGGCGAAGCCTCAAACTTCAGTGATCGCCATGAACCTGGAAATCACTCTAACTCCTTCATATAACGTCCAATCTGCTTCAAAATTCACAAACATGATCAAGGTCCAACTCCTAACGCATCTATAAGCTTCATTCTCAGCTATTCCAATCATATCAACTTTTAGATTTGTCATCAAATACATAAATGTGGTTTCAGCAACATGCAGCGGTTGCGACATGTGGCGCCAGCAACATTTAGCGACACCAATATTTTGCAACAGCAGTATTTGGCGGAAGCAATATGCGGTGGTAGCGGCAGGGCCCAACGGGCGCGTGGGGGCGAGGGCCCGATCATCGCCGCTTGCGGCTTTAATTATTATTATTATTCTTCTCCCGCCACTTTAACCCCAAATTGCGTGCCTTCAACTTTTGATAAACGCGACCACGCCTAGGCCCACAAATTAGTCCCGGCGAAAAATTTATGAATCCAGTGTTTGCACAAAAAAAAATGAACCACAGCGCCCCCTACTGGCCTTAAACTGCAGCCCCTCCGGCTACTTTCACCTATCGACCTGAAATTTTGAGGGCATAACTATCATGCCCGGACCTACAAAAAAGTCTCTTACGACCATGGTCAATTCCAAACAGGAACTTCGCAAATCAGCGTTGAATGTCGCGTTTTGACGATTTTCGACACACAGTTGAACGAACTCCTCCTAGGGTTTTTGTCGGATCAACTCCAGATTTGGATTGTGTATACTAGAGACATTGACGATCAAAAGTTATTAAAAGAATTTTCGTAGCTCAATGGGCGTGGCCACAAACCATGCCCAAATTTGGCGAAATTTTCACTAACTCCGATTTGCACGAAATTTTTTGGCCATAATCCCCAGGCCAAGCCGATCACAAATATATAAATTGTCATGGGACATTCCGAACAGGAATCTCGTAAATCAACGTTGAATTTCCGATTTTTGCGATTCTAAGGCTCTCATTTCAACGAACTCCTCCTCGGTTTTTTATCGGATCAATTCCAGATTTGGTTTGTGTATACTAGTCACCTTGATGATGAAAAGTTGTTAAAAGATTTTTCGTAGGTCCATGGGCGTGGCCAGGAAGGACGCCCAAAGTTGACCATTTTCGGAAAACACCTAAACCTTAATAACTCTCTAGTAACAACTTAGATCTGGACCAAAACAAGTACACATGTTCACTCTCCCGGCCTGACTTAATCTATATACTTTGTTTCACTCTCTAATATAGCGCCCCCTGCTGGTAACAGGAAGTCTGATGTTTTACTCTATCATTAAAATCTCCTCTGTTTTTCAACATTTTTTTTTCAAATATTCTCAGAAAGGGTCTTCTAACCTTCATGAAGCATCAGTGTTCAGGTCGTGTCCTGAGGTTAAAGGGTGCAGCAATGGTGAAGTCTCAAACTTTATTAGTGACCGAGCCAAAAAGGCCGGATCGGCCAGCGAATTCCCACCTATTTTTGCCCCAAATTTTGTGTGTTGCACTTGAGATAAACGCAAACGCACCTAACCCAAAATTTCAGTCATGGCGGAACATTTATGACTGCAGTGTTTACACAAAAAAATGTGCTCCAGAGTGCCCCCTCGTGACTTAAAACTGCAGCCTCTACAGCTACTTTCATCTATAGATCTGAAATTTTTAGGGCATAACTGTCATGCCAGGACCTACAAAAAAGGCTCTTATGACCATCATCAATTCCTAACAGGAAAATCGTAATTTAGCCTTGAATGTCGCATTTTAGCGATTTGCGGGATAGGTATTTGAACGGACTTCTCTTAGGTTTTTTATTGGATCAACTCCAGATTTGGAATGTAGATACCTCCGACATAGAAACTGTCCAACCCACTGGGCATGAGATGACTTTATATCTCAAAAACCTGCTTGCATGCGGTGGCAGCAACTTCAGTGATTGCGACATGCGGCGCCAGCATTATTTAGCGGCACCAGCATTTTGCAACAGCAGCATATGGAGGATGCAATATGCGGCGGCAGCCACAGGGCCCAATGGGCGCATGGAGGCGAGGGCCCGATCATCGCCGCTTGCGGCTTTAATTAGGGCCCGAGCCCGACCCGAAGGGCCGGCGGCGAAGGCCCTATTGTAATCTTAAGGATTATTATTAGGGCCCGAGCCCGACCCGAAGGGCCGGCGGCGAAGGCCCTATTGTAATCGCTAAGATTATTAGGGCCCGAGCCCGACCCGAAGGGCCGGCGGCGAAGGCCCTATTGTAATCGCTAAGATTATTATTATTATTCTTCTCCCCCTTTTTTAACCCCAAATTGCGTGCCTTCAACTTGAGATAAACGTGAACGCGCCTAGGCCCAAAAATTAGTCCCGGCGAAAAATTTATGAATCCAGTAATTGCACAAAAAAAATTGCGCCATAGCGCCCCCTAGTGGCCTTAAACTGCAGCCCCTCAGGCGACTTTCACGTATCCACCCGAAATTTGGAGGGCATAACTATCATGGCCAGACCTACAAAAAAGTCTCTTACGACCATGGTCAATTCCGAACAGGAAGTTCGCAAATTAGCGTTAAAAGTCGCGTTTTGGCGATTTGCAGGGTACGTATTTAAACGAACTCCTCCTAGGGTTTTTGTCGGATCAACTCCAGATTTGGATCGTGTATACTACACACATTGACGATCAAAAGTTATTAAAAGAATTTTCGTAGGTCAATGGGCGTGGCCAGAAACCACGCCCAAATATGGCGAATTTTTGACTAACTCCGATTTGCACGAAATTTTTTGAGCATAACCCCCAAGCCAAGCCGATCACAGATATATAATTTGTCATAGGGAATTCCACACAGGAAGTTCGTAAATTAACGTTGAAATTACGATTTTTGCGATTTTAAGGCTCGCATTTGAACGTACTCCTCCTAGGTTTTTTATCGAATCAACTCCAGATTTGGTTTGTGTATACTAGACACATTGCTGATGAAAAGTTGTTCAAACATATTTCGTAAGTCAATGGGCGTGGCCAGGAAGGACGCCCAAAGTTGACCATTTTTGGAAAACACGTAAACCTTAATAACTCTCTAGTAACATGTTGGATCTGGACCAAAACAAGTACATGTGTTCACTGTCTCTGCCTGACTTCATCTATATACTTTGTTTCACACTCAAATATAGCGCCCCCTGCTGGTAACAGGAAGTCTGATGTTTTACTCTATTATTAAAATCTCCTCCGTTTTTCAACGTATATTTTTCAAATATTCTCAGAAAGGGTCTTCACACCTTCATGAAGCAGCAGTGTTGAGGTCGAGTCCTGAGGTGAAAGGGTGTGGCCATGGCGAAGCCTAAAACTTCACTGATCGCCATGAACCTGCTAATCACTCTAACTCCTTCATTTAAGGTCCAATCTGCTTCAAAATTCACAAACATGATCCAGGACCAACTCCTAACACATCTATAACTTTAATTCTCTGGTACTCCAATAGTATCAACCTTTACATATGTCATAAATTACATACATGTGTTGGCAGCAGCATTTAGTAGTTGCGACATGTGGCGCCAGCAACATTTAGCGGCACCAACAGCCATGACAGCAGCATTTGGCGGAAGCAATATGCGGCGGTAGCGGCAGGTCCCAACGAGCGCATGGGGGCGAGGGCCCGATCATCGCCGCTTGCGGCTTTAATTATTTTTTGTTTTTTTTCTTCCGCCACTTTAACCCCAAATTGCGTGCCTTCAACTTGAGATAAACGCGACCGCGCCTAGGCCAAAAAATTAGTCCCGGCGAAAAATTTATGAATCCAGTGTTTGCACAAAAAAAAGTGCGCCACAGCGCCCCCTAGTGGCCTAAAACTGCAGCCCGTCCTTCAAGTTTCACCGATTGATCTGAAATTTTAAGGGTATAACTATCATGCCGGGAGCTACAAAAAAGTCTCTTACGACCATGGTCAATTCCGAACAGGAAGTTCGCAAATTAGCGTTGAATGTTGCGTTTTGGCGATTTCCTGGTTACGTATTTGAACGAACTCCTCCTAAGGTTTTTATCGGATCAACTCCAGATTTGGATTGTGTATACTAGACACCTTGACGATGAAAAGTTGTTCAAAGAATCGTCGTAGGTCAATGGGCGTGGCCAGAAAACACGCCCAAATTTGGTGAATTTTTCACTAACTCCGATTTGCACGAAATTTTTTGGGCATAATCTCCAGGCCAAGCCGATCACTAATATATAATTTGTCATAGGGAATTCCAAACAGGAAGTTCGTAAATTAACGTTGAAATTACAATTTTTGCGATTTTAAGGCTAGCATTTCAACGAACTCCTCCTAGGTTTTTTATCGGATCAATTCCAAATTTGGTTTGTGTATACTAGACACATTGATGATGAAAAGTTGTTAAAACATTTTTCATAAGTCAATGGGCGTGGCCAGGAAGGACGCCCAAAGTTGACCATTTTTGGAAAACACCTAAACCTTAATAACTCTCTAGTAATATGTTAGATCTGGACCAAAACAAGTACACATGTTCATTGTACTTGCCTGACTTAATCTATATGTTTTCTTTCACTCTCAAATATAGCGCCCCCCACTGGTAACAGGAAGTCTGATGTTTTACTCTATCGTTTAAATCTCCTCTGTTTTTCAACATATTTTTTTCAAATATTCTCAGAAGGGATCTTCACACCTTCATGAAGCATCAGTGTTGAGCTTGTGTCCTGAGGTGAAACGGTGTGGCCATGGCGAAGCCTCAAACTTCACTGATCGCCATGAATCTGGAAATCACTCTAACTTCTTCATTTAAGGTCCAGTCTGCTTCAACACTCACAAGCATGATCAAGGTCCAACTCCTAACACATCTATAAGCTCAATTCTCTGCTACTCCAATCACATCAAGCTTTAGATATGTCATAAATTACATACATGTGGTGGCAGCAAAATGCAGCGGTTGCAACATGTGGAGGGAACAACATTTAGCGGCACCAAAGTTTCACAACAGGAGCATTTGGCGATAGCAATATGCGATGGTAGCGGCAAGGCCCAACGGGCGCGTGGGGGGCGAGGGCCCGATCATCGCCGCTTGCGGCTTTAATTTTTCTTTTTCTTTTTCTTCTCCCGCCACTTCAACCCCAAATTGCGTGCCTTCCACTTGAGATAAACGCGAACGCGCCTAGTCCAACTTGTCAGGCATGGCGAAAATTTGATTAATCCAGTGTTTGCACAAAAAAAAATGCGACACAGCGCCCCCTAGTGGCCTTAAACTGCAGCCCCTCCGGCGACTTTCACGTATCGACCTGAAATTTTCAGGGCATAACTATCATTGCCGGACCTACAAAAAAGTCTCTTACGACCATGGCCAATTCCAAACAGGAAGTTCGCAAATTAGCGTTGAAAGTCGCGTTTTGGCGATTTTCTGGGTACGTATTTCAACGAACTCCTCCTAGGTTTTTCATCGGATCAACTCCTGATTTGGATTGTGTATACTAGACACATTGGAGATGAAAAGTTGTTAAAATAATTTTTGTAGGTCAATGGGCGTGGCCACAAACCACGCCCAAATATGGTGAATTTTTGACTAATTCCGATTTGCACGAAATTTTATCTGCATAACCCCCAAGCCAAGCCGATCACAGATATATAATTTGTCATAGGGAATTCCAAACAGGAACTTCGTAAATTAACGTTGAAATTACGATTTTTGCGATTTTAAGGCTCCCATTTTAACGAACTCCTCCTAGGTTTTTTATCGAATCAACTCTAGATTTGGTTTGTGTATATTAGACACATTGCTGATGAAAACTTCTTAAAAGATATTTCGTAACTCAATGGGCGTGGCCAGGAAGGACGCCCAAAGTTGACCATTTTTTGAAAACACGTAAACCTTAATAACTCTCTGGTAACATGTTAGATCTGGACCAAAACAAGTACACGTATTCACTCCTCTCTGCCTGACTTCATCTATATACTTTGTTTCACACTCAAATATAGCGCCCCCTGCTGGTAACAGGAAGTCTGATGTTTTATTCTATTATTAAAATCTCCTCCGTTTTTCAACATATATTTTTCAAATATTCTCAGAAAGGGTCTTCACACCTTCATGAAGCAGCAGTGTTGAGGTCATCTCCTGAGGTGAAAGGGTGTGGCCATGGCGAAGCCTCAAACTTCACTGATCGCCATGAACCTGAAAATCACCCTAACTCCCTCATTTAAGGTCCAATCTGCTTCAGAATTCACAAACATGATCAAGGACCAACTCCTCACACATCTATAACTTTAATTCTCTGGTACTCCAATCGCATCAACCTTTAGATATGTCATAAATTACATACGTGGGGTGGCAGCAGCATTTAGCGGCACCAATGTTTCGCAACAGCAGCATTTGGCGGAAGCAATATGCGGCGGTAGCAGCAGGGCCCAATGGGCGCGTGGGGGCGAGGGCCCGATCATCGCCGCTTGCGGCTTTAATTATTTTTCTTTTTCTTCTTCCGCCACTTTAACCCCAAATTGCGTGCCTTCAACTTGAGATAAACGTGAACGCGCCTAGGCCCAAAAATTAGTCCCGACGAAAAATTTATGAATCCAGTAATTGCACAAAAAAAATTGCGCCATAGCGCCCCCTAGTGGCCTTAAACTGCAGCCCCTCAGGCGACTTTCACGTATCCACCGAAATTTGGAGGGCATAACTATCATGGCCAGACCTACAAAAAAGTCTCTTACGACCATGGTCAATTCCAAACAGAAAGTTCGCAAATTAGCGTTAAAAGTCGCGTTTTGGCGATTTGCAGGGTACGTATTTAAACGAACTCCTCCTAGGGTTTTTGTCGGATCAACTCCAGATTTGGATCGTGTATACTACACACATTGACGATCAAAAGTTATTAAAAGAATTTTCGTAGGTCAATGGGCGTGGCCAGAAACCACGCCCAAATATGGCGAATTTTTGACTAACTCCGATTTGCACGAAATTTTTTGAGCATAACCCCCAAGCCAAGCCGATCACAGATATATAATTTGTCATAGGGAATTCCACACAGGAAGTTCGTAAATTAACGTTGAAATTACGATTTTTGCGATTTTAAGGCTCGCATTTGAACGTACTCCTCCTAGGTTTTTTATCGAATCAACTCCAGATTTGGTTTGTGTATACTAGACACATTGCTGATGAAAGGTTGTTAAAACATATTTCGGAAGTCAATGGGCGTGGCCAGGAAGGACGCCCAAAGTTGACCATTTTTGGAAAACACGTAAACCTTAATAACTCTCTAGTAACATCTTAGATCTGGACCAAAACAAGTACATGTGTTCACTGTCTCTGCCTGACTTCATCTATATACTTTGTTTCACACTCAAATATAGCGCCCCCTGCTGGTAACAGGAAGTCTGATGTTTTACTCTATTATTAAAATCTCCTCCGTTTTTCAACGTATATTTTTCAAATATTCTCAGAAAGGGTCTTCACACCTTCATGAAGCAGCAGTGTTGAGGTCGTGTCCTGAGGTGAAAGGGTGTGGCCATGGCGAAGCCTAAAACTTCACTGATCGCCATGAACCTGCTAATCACTCTAACTCCTTCATTTAAGGTCCAATCTGCTTCAAAATTCACAAACATGATCCAGGACCAACTCCTAACACATCTATAACTTTAATTCTCTGGTACTCCAATAGTATCAACCTTTACATATGTCATAAATTACATACATGTGTTGGCAGCAGCATTTAGTAGTTGCGACATGTGGCGCCAGCAACATTTAGCGGCACCAATGTTTCGCGACAGCAGCATTTGGCGGAAGCAATATGCGGCGGTAGCGGCAGGTCCCAACGAGCGCATGGGGGCGAGGGCCCGATCATCGCCGCTTGCGGCTTTAATTATTATTATTCTCCAGCCTCTTTAACCCCAAATTGCGTGCCTTCAACTTCAGAATTACACGACCGCGCCTAGTTCAAATTGTCAGGCATGGCGAAAATTTTATGAATCCAGTGATTGCACAAAAATACATGTGCCACAGCACCCCCTAGTGGCCATAAACTGCAGCCCCTCCGGCTACTTTCACGGATTGCCCTGAAATTTTTTGGGCATAACTATCATGCCCGGGCCTACAAAAAAGTCTCTTACGACCATGGTCAATTCCAAACAGGAAGTTCGCAAATTAGCGTTAAATATCGCATTTTGGCGATTTCCAGGGTACGTATTTGAACAAACTCCTCCCAGGTTTTTCATCGGATCAACTCCAGATTTGGACTGTGTATACTAGACACATCGATGATGAAAAGTTATTAAAAGAATTTTCGTAGGCCAATGGGCGTGGCCAGAAACAACGGCCAAATTTGGCGAATTTTTCACTAACTCCGATTTGCACGAAATTTTTTGGGCATAACCCCCAGGCAAGGACGATCACAAATATATAAATTGTCACGGGGAATTCTTAACAGGAAGATCATAAATTAACGTTGAATTTCTGATTTTCGCGATTCTAAGGCTCGCATTTGAACGAACTCCTCCTACGTTTTTTATCGGATCAACTCCAGATTTGGATTGTGTATACTAGACACATTGAAGATGAAAAGTTGTTAAAACATTTTTCGTACGTCAATGGGCGTGGCCAGGAAGGATGCCCAAAGTTGACCATTTTTGGAAAACACGTAAACCTTAATAACTCTCTAGTAATATGTTAGATCTTGACCAAAACAAGTACACATGTTCACTGTCTGTGCCTGAGTTAATCTATATGCTTTATTTCATTGTCAAATATAGCGCCCCCTGCTGGTAACAGGATGTCTGATGTTTTACTCTATCATTAAAATCTCCTTTGTTTTTCAACATATTTCTTTCAAATATTCTCAGAAAGGGTCTTCACACCTTCATGAAGCATCAGTGTTGAGGTCGTGTCCTGAGGTGTAAGGGTGTGGTGATGGCGAAGCCTCAAACTTCACTGATCGCCATGAACCTGCAAATCACTTTAACTCCTTCATTTAAGGTCCAATCTGCTTCAAAATTCACAAGCATCATCAAGGTCCACCTCCTAACACATCTATAAGCTCAATTCTCTGCTACTGCAATCGCACCAAGCTCTAGAAATTACATTAATTACTTTTCACTTTAAAGTACTGTGCCCTCTAGTGTCAACAGGAGTAATTTTTTAGTCTGTGATGAAAAACTACTCTTTATCTTTAATTTTTCTTTTTCAAATCTGCTCACAAAGTGCACACAAAACTCTTTTACACCTTGATAAACAATTATAGGTCACTTAATGTCCTGTAATTCAACTGTGTCCATGGCAAGGCCTCAAACATTGATGTCTTGCAATGAAACAGGAAGTCATTCTTGCTACTTCATAACCTCATCTTCAAATTTCTTAGACTACATTTCTAGACTCAAATGACACACATTCATGCTGAAAAGTTATCAAAAGGCTTTTCATAACTCAATGGATGTTGCCACAGGAGATTGTTAAAGTGTACAGTTTTTGGAAACATGAAAACTTTTACAATATTCAACGGCAAGGTTTAATCTGGACCTAATTAACTGTCCTGTCGTCACTGCATACATGTGCTCCCCCCCCTTATAGTAGAGCAACCCCGATTGTCAACTGGAAGTCATCTTTTACTCACTGATGAATAACTTCTATCTTGATTTGTTTCTTTTTCAGATGTACTCAGAAAATGCCTTAACATATTCATAATGCATTGTTCTTCATATCATCTCTTGTAGTTAAGGATGTGCACTTAAATGTTTGCATGTCAAATAACTTAACCATATTGATAAAAATCCATGTGTATTTTCAGTTCATTACCATTACCCTGATATGCAATATCGTATTTACTTATGTCTTCAATCAGCACAATATATGTTTATGATAGCAAATACAAAACTTAAGGCAGCTGTATTTTTATTGTATGTGTCCACACAAATACCCAATAAAAATGATTTTTATTCTCTTGTGATTTTCAATGTTTTCATAAAAAAACAGCCAACTTATTATCCACTTCATCACATCTCCAACAATCAACTAAAGATCTGATATTGTAGATATGGAAGCAAGTTCACATTTTTTCTTTGATTAAAAAAAACCTTAAAATGATTCTGTGAACACAATGAAATATTTTTAGCCCTTATAATTATGGCTTACAGTGAAAGGAAACTCAGAACTGTGTCGCATGTGTTTACAATAAACACTTTAATCATTATTAGTCTGTACAATACATAAAGTATGAGCTCCATGATATGAACCATGACATAGTCCCCTTATCAAAAAAGTTTATCAATAAATCCATCAAAAAGTTGCATTTAAATACATCTCAATCATATACAAATCATCGCTACTCTTAACAGTTCCATCAATCAGACATATGTATAGCACTTCTCAGACACAATATTAAAAAAAAAAATAAGACAACGTGCTGTATGATGCAATTGTAAACATAAAATGTTTAGAAATCAAGTTAATTTAAAAAAAGATTAAAAACATACATAAACATTTGTCACTGAAATTAATTTAAATTACTATATTTAAGTCACAACTCTTTAATTAAATATATAATAAATCACATCATAATATATTGTATTCACTGGATATAATAGAAATCTGAATTTTGAAGTAGCTGAAGCTGAGAAATGTTCTTTTGAGGAAGACCAGGAAGAAAAACTTTAGAATAACACATTCTGCATGGGACTCTTTGCATTGGCTGGAGACAGAAAATGAGGTATTTTTAAATATGTATAGCATCAACAAAAATTATTGAAAAGTTGAGTTTCTCTGTTCATTATCAAAATAAAGTGGTGTTAAAGAAAATAATTAACACCTTAAATAATGTTTAAAAAATTTTTATGTTGAAGAGAAGTGATAATGAAAATTAAAAAATCATAACATGATAATTACAGTCAAAAAATGTCAAAGTCAAAGTCAATTTTATTGCCAAATATGCTATATATGCTTGACATACAGCAGAGATGAAATTTCAGTCCTCTTGGTCCCACGGTGCAAACAGGCAAGACACACTATAAGACACTAAACTAAAGTTAAAAAAAAAAACAATAGTATAAAAAAATATAATGGCCTACTACTTTCAAAAGAAATGAATAGAATAAATTTACTATGAACAGAATAAAAGAATGGCATAAATTTACAATGAATAGAATTTATTTTAGCTAAAACAAAACAAAGGACAGTTGTATTTTTATTGTATGTGTACACACAAATACTCAATAAAAATGATTTCTTTTTAATATCGTGGGATTTTCAATGTTTTAATTAAAAAAATAGTCAACCTAATATTACCCACAACATCATCACATCTACAACAATCAACTAAACATCTGATATGGAAGCAAGTTCACTTTTTTGGCTTTAAGTAAAAAAACGTTAAAATGATTAAATGAAATACAATAGTATAATAAAAAAAATACAATAGCCTACTAGTTTTGAAAGTAATAAATAAAATACATTTACTTTATATAGAAGTACTTATAAGCTATAGTTAAGGTGCAGCAGTGTCCAATGGTGCAAATGAGCAGGGGCAAAAGTGAGGAGTGCAGTCCTGAGGTCAGTGGTGGGGGGGCAGAGGGGGGAAGTGGGGGCAGAACACGGAGGGAGTTTAGCATCCTGACTGCCTGGTGGAAGAAGCTGTCCTTGAGCCTGCTGGTTCTGGCCTGAAGACTGTTTTGCAAATGTGTTGCAACATGGCCATTATGACATGACATCAGGGGTTGCAGCTCTTGGGGTCAGTCTGGTCCACAACACAAGAGCAGGTCAGGTCCATTAATCCACTGGATTCTGTGACACAAAGGAGGCGAGAACCTCCACAGAACAAATATTGATCAGTGACACTGTACTTTATATACTGAAACGCAAATATGTTTAAAACACATGCAAATGTATAATTAAAAAAAAAAGAAGTTGTCTTACGTATTACACTACAGTTTGAATCAACGCTGGAAAATAGAACTTAACACTTTAATGGATAACACGTAAAAAATACATTCATATATATCATTTCTTATTTTATTTTAAATACATATTTTTTCAAATGTATATTTTTTCCTAAAATTGAGAGCTTTCTCCTACCCTTAACAAATCCCTACATTTAACAAGGTAAAACACAGGTGGCCCATCTTAGTTGAAAGCCCACCCACCACGTCAAGGTGCAGGCCATGGGTGAGAACACAGGACAAGACATACTTGGCGAACAGGACAAACTCTGACAGGACAAACATACAAATACAAAAAAGCACACAGACAAACTCTCTCCTTAGCACTACACATATATTTGAACTAAAGCAGCAAAATAGAACTTTTTACACTTTGACACAAAACTACCACACACTAACAGATTATACAATAACTAAACAAAGCATGCAAATATATAACTTTTTTTGGTGTTTTTGTTTTTTTAGTCCTTCTTAATACACATATATTTGAACTAAAGCAGCAAAATATAACTTTTTACTCTTTGACACAAAACTATCACGCACTAACTGATTATACAATTACGGTACTAAACAAAGCATGCAAATATAAAGCTTTTTTTGGGTGTTTTTTGTTTTTTTTTGTCCTTATCAACACACATATATTTGAACTAAAACAGGAAAATAGAACTTTTAACTCTTTGACACAAAACTACCACACACTAACAGATTATACAATAACTAAACAAATCATGCAAATATATAACTTTTTTTTGGTGTTTTTTGTTTTTTTTACTCCTTATCAATACACATATATTTGAACTAAAACAGGAAAATGGAACTTTTTACACTTTTCTAAATAACTTTTGACATGAAAAACACAAAAACGAAAATCCACAAACTACCACACACCTGTAGAATTCTGGCACTCTAAAAATCATCTCACAATGCCTATCCTTAATACAAAGTGAGCTCACCATTCCACTAAACCTACTAAAAAAAGCTTACCACTAAAGTGCAGATCGAAATCAACCATTTCAATGTCACCCCTAAAAAACCTGACTATTTCATGATAAAACTGCAAATGAGCAACTATCACCCAAAAGACAACAAAAAACTGTCATCTTGGCAGGTACACTATTCTGCCTCATAAACTTGAAGAGATGTCCTTTTAAAGGAACACAGAATCCCTTCATGGTCACTAAAATAAGTAGGCCACACTACTGACTGTACCTGGTACTGTGTTGTTTTCACATACACATGGTCAATAAGTGTGCCTCTCTCTGTGGTGGGCTGTGTCACCTGCTGAACAAACCCCCTTTCTGCAAAAAAATTGCAGACTGATGATGACTGCAAAATGTCATCATTAAAATCTCCCATGACAGCAATGGTGTTGCTTAGTGGTTTAAGCCGATCAAGCAACTTGCTGAGAAACTCTTTAAACAAAGACATGGGATAAGCTGGTGGTCGATAAATGACTGCAAGTACAATGTCAAAATCAACATACTGATGAACCAAGCACTCCAAATTCACCTGTGGAACTTTGATTAGGTCAAAGGTCACACTGTCTGAACTAAATATGCCAACACCACCATGTTGTTGGGCTTGCAAAGCGATCAAAGCTGGATGATTACTCGTGTAAGACACACTACGCGGACAATGACTAAAAATGTAACCATCAACTTTTACATTTTCTACAACAGAATCATTTGACAACCATGTTTCTGTTACAGCAATACTGCTAACCTTCAATCCCTGTACACACACACTCAAATCTGACAGGTGTGCACTCAGATTTTGCACATTCATCAAGAACACAGAAAATGTGTCTGTGTCTGATGTGTGCGGTGGTCTGCTGTCAACGAGGAAACGGGGCATACTCTTAATTGCAGCCTTTACATCTGTCCTACAATAGATTGATTTCTCTTCAAAATCTTCAATTATCAAACCAGACAAGCTCCTGACTCGGCTTAAGGCCACATACGCCTGTCCTGCAGTGAATACTTTCTTCAGACTAACTACAGCCCTATCAACTGTTAAACCCTGGACTTTATGCACCGTGCAGGCCCAGGCAAGCCGAAGTGGAAATTGCCTTCGCAATCCACCTTTGTCTGTAACCCTCTCTTCCTCTGGGTCAATACCAGTGGAAGCAGCTAAATCAACAGAAAGACAAGCAGATCGTTTTCTCCTCTGAGCACCGACCTGATCATCATCAAACTTGACAAAAACCTTTTTAGGGAACCTGCCCTCACCAGCCATCTCTATGTGTGTAACCGTACCACACACACCGTTAACCAGACCATCCTCAACATCTATATTTTTACACAGCATAACACGGGCATCTATCCCCAAGGGAAGTGTTTCCTCTAAAGATGTGTTATACGTTTTGCTGTGGTGTCCACTTATCAACTCTAACTTTCCTGTTTTCTTGCTATTCACATAATCCTGTGCATTGATCTCAACATATTCAGGACAAGTCCTGAACAGCTCCTTAAGATTGTGCTCATTTACTTGTCGGTTCGTCGGAAATATGTGCAAAGCTGAGCTGACTTCGCCGGTTTCCTGGCAGCTTCAGTGTCTGAACATCACTGACCAGCATTGGAGTCTCTTTAGATTGAGTCCTGATCCTGTTCAGCAACTGCGCAAACACGCTGTCCTTCTGCCTAACAACTGTTGTTAACTCAACAACACTAAACAGACTGGACCACAAGTTGACGCCTTCATCGTCAACATACAGAGGCTTCCCTTTAACAGGAGGCAACTGATAAAAATCACCAACTGCAACAACGCTCACATTCCCAAAGGGGGAAAAGTCCCCAGTCTGTTTAATCTGCCTCAATCGGCCATGAATATACGCTAACAATCTATGATCTACCATGGAGATTTCATCGATGATCAACAACTGCAAATCTACATATTTAGCACGCAAAGAATTTATTTTTTCTTCGCCCAAAGGACTGTACGGTAAGCGTACATCCTTACCAATGCTGAGTGTGCTGTGAATTGTTGCTGCATGCAAATTGTATGCTGCAATCCCAGTTGGAGCAGTCAAAAGTACACAGGTGTTGTCAGGATGACGACACGCTGGTGACAGCAACCTCATAGCCTCATACTGGATGGCCCTAATCAAATGGCTCTTTCCAGTACCAGCCCCACCCGTTACAAACACATGCAAAGGAGCCGGCTTTTTACCGTTTATCTTGTCCAAACACCACTGTCTAATCTGAAAAAAAACAGACATCTGTGTCTCATTCAGAGATCTAATCAAAGTCAAACCGTCCTTCCTATTCAGAATGTTACTCCTTTTTTCTAAATGACAAACCTCTTCATTGCTAACAGCTAAATCAGGAATGTTGTCCACATGCTCATCTAAAACCTGCTCTCTGTCCTGAACTTCCTGCACACACTGCAAACGCTCCTGTTCCTGCTCTGGGCACAGCTGGCACCAGGCATCTTCTAACACAGCATCACTATCAACTGAATTTTTAATCTCATCCAAATCTTCCACTTCAACCTGAAACCTGCTCCTGTTAGCATCTACGACTGACTTCACTGAATGCTGTGTGCCATCACTAAACCTCACATGACCAGTCCTGTAAAACTCCTCAAAAGTTTCACAGTTGGCAGGTTTAAGCTGCACGTCCTCACGATAAGGCAAAAACAACTGCAAGTTACTCTGATAGAATCGTTCAGGATTTTTTGTCTCAGAAAATCGTGCATAACGTACGATGGCCGGTTGCGTACGCGTTCTTTTGATGACAAAACCAGTGTTGTTTTTCAGTTCAATTCGACTTTTTGATTTCTCATTTTTGCTCAATACACGATATTCTGAGGCAAAAGACGCCAGACACATATCATTGAACTCCCTGTCCTCTGGCCTGTTCTTGTAACGGTCAACTACACTTGTCATCCACATGTCTTCTGAATCAAGACCCTGTGATGACACCTTCTGTTTTAGCACATTCAACGGTAAACTCATCCTGACAACATTGTCCCCTGTTGGGACAAACACAACCTTCCTAGAGCACTCCTTCAGGTGCATGTTAGGCACTAACCTATAAACTGCCTCCTGAGCACAAACATCTCTGTTATGTAGATAAACACTACCAAGGTTCTTCAAAGCCTCTCTGGCACTTAGATTTTTATCTTTAGCAGCTTCTCTCTGAGCATTCCCCAACAGCAAACCTATCTCCCTCTCTGCCTTTGAAATGTAAGAAATAATGTACACGACACACGCATACGGGTCAACAACATACTGGATGTCCATATTGGCATTCCAGCATTTCAGCAGCAACTTACTGTACTGATTGACCCAAACCTCATTTATCTCTCTCTTTAAGACTATCTGAGTATTGCGAGCAACGAGCCTGTAAGCCTGTTCGAAACCAGCCTGATCTGTGCCTACACTCTTAAACAACTCATCTAAACTAGTGAATTTACTCTTCTCATCTGCTACAGCCTTCTTCAACGCTGCCAAAAGAGCTGATGCCTTCTCTCTAATCTTTTTCTCCTGCTCTGTCTTCACCTGACAACTGCATGCACCTGAGATCACACGTTCCCTCTTCTTTTCCTGACACTCACATTTCTCACTGGACTCTTCTAAAGTTTTTCCCCGACAGATAAATGTTCTCTTGGATGCTGGCCTAGGAAAATTGAAACGACAAGTCGTATTCTTCTTCCTACAGGTCTTAGGATGTCGCCTCGAATGCTGCTGCACGGAATTCACTATATCTAACAGCTCCTTATCCCCTGACGGCAAGTCACACGTGACATACTTATCAATAAATTCAACAACCTCCTCATCTGTGTTTTTATCAATACGCGGAGCATTCTCAACCCAAAACAAACTATGAATGTGAGGAGACCCACGCTGCTGAAACTCTACCCTATAAAAGTAATCTACAATCTTACCTATAGGCTCTGCTGGAGACATCAGAACCTCTCTCAGGAAACAATGCCACCGGAAATCAAACATCCTAGCTGCTGTTACTGGATTACGACGCAAAAGCTCACATCTTTCTGCCCACTCTAACTCTTCAGCTGTCTGTGTCCTACCTTCCTGTTTCAAAATACTACTTAAAAGATTTTTCCATCGCATATCTGCAGATGAAAAAGAACAAAACCATGTAGGAACACCAAGCTGTAGAACGCAAGCCAGAATATCCTTCTGTATTCCCTGCCAAAAAGCTGGAGTACCTCTAATAGGTTTAAGGAAACGATAACCATCGTCAAACTCCAGTAACTTCCTCAAAGATTCTAAATCCTCTAACACATCACGCAGTTTGACAGACTTACGCTCTCCTTTCCCTTTCCTCATCGCTATAGAAACATTAGAAACAACCTGTTCTAACTCAGACATGTACTGAGCATAAAATATATACTCTACATTCCCAGCAAACCTAACATCAGCATTCAAGATCCTGTTGTTAAAATACCTTGACATAGTTAACCTATACTGTCTGGTCTCATGAAAAGTATTACTTCCCTCTGGAAATAATACTGGAAAAGATTTAGCCTCATTATCCCTATCACACAACAATCTAACTGGGTTATTACCTTCTGCTGGAGCAACATTCAAAGTACCATCAAAGTACTGATCCAGTACTTCCTGACCTATATCCACTGGCATCAGGCAAGTGTCCTGAAACATGCAATGCTGCTGTCTATCATGCAACAACTCATCTTCAACAACCTCTGTGGACACTTGACACCCCTCTTTAGAACCACCACTACTCTTATCAGTAACAACATCCTCCTCTCTACAAAGCTCATTCAGCCACTCTTCATTAAACTCTACATCTGCATAATGAGCATTTGTCTCTTTTAAGTAACGCAAAGCTTGACGTACACGCATCGGATCAACAAACTGATACTCATAATGACCTTTATAAGTTAACTTACGCTTTAACTTCACTAACAACAAAGACCCTTCCATATTGGAACGGGGCAGCAAATTGTCAGTCTGCACAATATTTGCAGGGACACACGTCACCGGTCCATGAACCCCGTTTTGCCCACCTTTCGGCAACGCCAACATCTTCATAAATGGAATATTTAATGCTATCAAGTGTTGTTCAAGACTATTCAAACACGCTAGTACCTCTGGAATAGGATTAAGTCTCAAACTATTAAAAACACTCTCAGGTGGAAATTCACCTTTGCTAATTTTCGAATGGCAGGTGTAGCAAATCCACATCTGACCTCTCGACGAATCCAACAAACTACAAGGTACTACACAATCCTCATTACACTTGTGTACAAAATCCTCAGTTAAACATGTACCCGCTATTAAACCTGCTGCCCTCCATTTACTATAATCCTCTTTTTTACAACTTAACACCTGATTTTTAAACAACGTCCTATGACAAACACAACAAACAAAATCTGGACCATCCTTTACCTTATCTACAAACTTCTCCATTACAAAATCAAACTGCTCTGACCTTTCTTTGACTTTTTCCCTCCTCAACCTGTTACCTGCTGCTACATTATCCCTATGCTCTGCATTAACACTGTACTTCCTAATACTCAAAGCTTTTACGTGTCTCCTGTGCAACGGATTGACTCTATATTTAACCTTACTCATTTTCTTTACTTTTTCTCTGTGCAAAATATTTTCCTGATATTTATCTCTACTCCTTTTCTTCACTTCTTCTCTGTGCAAAATATTTTCCTGATATTTATCTATACTCCTCTTCTTCACGTCTTCTCTGTGCAAAATATTTTTCTGATATTTATCTATACTCTTTTTCTTCCCTTCTTCTCTATGTAAAATATTTCCCTGGTACTTAGCTTTTTTTTGTTCCCTTACTTTTTGGCTAAACAACAGATTTTTATGATATTTATTTTGTTGTAAAAAGTTCTTTTTTCTTTTCAAATATTTAGATGGTGTACTCTGCTGTTGTTCAGAAACACCAACTTCTACAGGCTGATCTACAGGACTTGCAATAGAAGACAAATCTCCTAAACAAACCTCATCGCTTTCTCTACTCTGCCGTCTAATGTTATAACCTGTGGAACTAGCCTCTCTCACCCTACAGTATCTATAACATCTCTGAGATTTAGGCTGCTGAACACAAACTACTGTCTCATAATGACTTCCGTTGCAGTTTTCTAAATAAATCCCCTGACTAGACACCTGTACATTCCTACAACTATATTCAAGCCAGCGATCTTCACAGTATGTAAATATATTAACTCCTAAACAATCTGCTGCTGCTTGAATCTCTAACTCTGTAGCCCAACTACCAACACACCTCATCTTAGACTCACTAAGGTATCCTGCCACAGAGGAATACTGACTCCTCAGAAGACTACTATAATACACCTGATTACTCTCTATCTGCTTCACAACTGAAAGTCTAACTTTCCTATGATAATCCTGAGTACCAGTCACAGCCTGACTAACTGCTCTAAAGAAACAATTACCATCACCAGCTATCTTCACATTCCTACACGGAGTCCCTAATGGACCTAACTCTGAAGACACCGCATCAACTTTCTCTGACACTATCTTCAACTGTTTACACAAGACCCGTGACACTTCCTTACAAAGAGGATTAAACTGCAGCTCTTTACTAGTCACATCACTAACAAACTCAACATCTGAATTTACTTCATTGACATCCCTACTGCTGCTGCAGCTCACTGCAGCCAGACTACTGGACTTACTACTACAAACGACGGGCTGTGAAACAGAGGCGCAAACACCGACAATCTCAAACTGTTTCGCATTTCTGGACAGCATCCGCGCAAGTCTACAGATATGATCAAAAAGTTGATCAAGACAACTAAAATATACAACAACACTTTTCCCTTTAGCTTTTACCAGACCATCTGAACCGCGGGCATGAGAATCAACAAGTGCATACCGTCCACCTTGATGAACAATAGCACAAGTGCTATTGCACACTGTCAAGAGACATGTGTTATACGCAGAGAACATCTCAGCCAACCCGTTTCTCAAAGTGCTGTGAACCCTTTCCTCAATCAGAGGACCGTCTACAACATCGACATCACCACTGACAACCTCACCGTAGTAAATGTCAAAACTCACACCGTCGACAACGTGCCGTGTAGGCAGCTCTGGGGCAACAAGATAGTGACTGCGTGTGTCACTGATCAAGTTGTTCTCTCTTAAAGAGGAATACAACTTGTCCCCCGACACAACAACCTCATCCAACGTTTCTGACTGCCATGAAAACACACTGTCAGTTGTGTGTTTGGCAATGCTGATCAGGCTTATGGCCATACACTGCATCCCCCCATATTTAAAGCGAGCATCTGCCTGATTAAATGATCCCTGCACAGATCCTGCATTATGTTCAGGCCTGACAAAGCTGCTCCCCTCAACACTGTCTGCAACCTCAACCTCACTGTCTGACACCTCAACTACACTGTCTGCGTCCTCTGTGGAACTCTCCACACCACCCTCAACTTGCAGCTCATTCAACTCCATTCGCACGACACCATAAAACTGTCCTCTGAGCGACTTCTGCAGACCTGTGATGTGAAACATCAGGTCGTTCAGGCATGTGTTAAACACAGCCACAGATCTGCCACAGCTGGAAGCAAAGCCAGACAACTGATCTCAGACGCAGTCAACGACCACAAAGTAGTCGTTGTGCTGTATGACTGCGGTACAGGCACTGTCGATGCTCAACAGACACATGCCATCCCTCATCAAAAGTTCCTGAAGCTTCTCGTACAAAACAGCCTCTCCGCTAGGTCCAGCAACAATGTACTCGGCAAGTCCTAGTTCAAGACTCCACTTCCTGTCAAACACACTGTGCAGTTCAACAAGCTGATAAAACTTCTCCTTTTCTCTCAACTTCTTACTCCCCTCAGCAAGAAAAGAGTACAACTTCCTGCCCTCTGACCTGACCTCATCTAAGTCCCTACTACGCCACGTACACACAGGTGCAACCTTGTGTTTGATAGCAGCCGCGATACTACAAGAGATGGCTCCATTTACATTGAGATCGTTTCCCTGTCTTGGAACACTGCCAGAAACTACAGGTGTGGGTGTAAGTGGATCAGGCCCAAGACAAACACACAACACAGGAGCAACATCAGTCTGACCTTTGACGCTGCGACGGTTGTCTTCCACCTCAGGGGCCTGGGACACAGGAGTCGGGAGCGACGCAGTCGACGCGGGGCACGCTGGGGACGCGTGGGCGGCCGGCACCTGTGGAAAACAAAACGTGTGAATGACTGGCATTAACAAATATATAAACTAGGGCTGTCACTTCAGTGCATTAATTAGATTCATTAATTACACTGCAAATTAACGCGTTAAAAAATTCATTGCGATTAATTATAGCACAAAAACATTTTGATATTGTCCAGCTGGAGGACCCGTACATGGCAGTGGCACATCACGTCACAAATGCGTCTCTAGTCAAGCCAAACAAAGCCCAGGTGACAATAGGAATGGCATATTTAAGACTTTTTATTTAGTATTTATTAATTATTATATTATATTACTTATTTTATTTTTGAATTTATTTATCTATGTTTTTACTACATTCCTTAATGATGCATCAGGCCTGATTGGTTTGCTGGATGTCCTCGACCTTTTTCTCATTTTGAATTTAATTTATGAAACACACTTAAAGTGTAATTTAATTTGCCTGATTGAGCTTAGAATTTTCTGGACAAGTTGCCCCGACTGTGGTTTTATTTAGTCACCAATAACAATGTGGATATACAAATTTTCACTTCTTAGTGTATTCATTGGATTAGTCATGCACTACAATTTTATAATATCCCAGGATTCAAATTCTTTATTTGGGTACTTTAAGCAGATATAAGATTAAAATGTGATTAATTACATTCATTAATTATAAACCATATAAACCCCGTAATTAATTAGATTAATTTTTTAATCGTCTGACAGCGCTAATATGAAAAAAAACAAAGTTAAAAGCCCATTAACTTTTATTTCAATGCACTAAAAAAAAACATTCAAATTCTTGTTTATTGCATAAAATTGGAACAGAAAGCATGTGACAGAGTAAGTAAAAAGATCATTGGCTTCTATTTCAATGCTTAAACTTTATGAAAATATCACATCCAGTCACAAAGTGAAAAATAATTTACATTTTATTGTTAAGAAAACGAAATACACCAACCTCCTCCTCCACCGTCTCCCGCATGACCGTGGTAGGTGTGCCCCGGGACCTCACACCCACCACACGCGGCTCTGCCTCCACCTAAAAAAACAAAGACATGAGTTGTCTCTAAGCTATTAAACCAACACTTCTTTCAAGATGACATTGCTATGTATAAAACTATCTATAAATCAAATATTCCTAAATAAGTCCAAATATTGTTTGGGAAAATAAACAGCTCAAACTTACCTGCCGGACGGACCGACTCCTCTTGGAGACAGCAGCCTTCCTCCGTTCCACAAAGGGCCTCTGATGAAAATAAAAACAGAGGGAATGTTACAATTTTGCATCGACACATCAGAGTAGTTTGGACTGATTTTAAATTTAAATATGAAGAAGAAACAGACAGAAGAGCCTATGAGTATTACCTTCTTGCCCTTGGGAACGACGGTGCACTCGGCACTAGGACCAGGCAGATGAGATGGAACAACCTTGTCCATCTCATCCAACAGGGCAGGGCTAAACCAGACTGGTGTTAGCGGGATGGTACACTCCACCAACTGTGAAATTAGAGAGCAAAGACAGTTGTTGGAACTCAGCAGCTCTAAAAAATAAAACATTTTCTTCATAAATAAACTTAAATACAAAGTGAGCACTATTTACATCACGTATTTTTCTATTATGCAACGAGTGTATGCTCGCTTCAGCCCGGCAGCTGATCAGTCCCTGCCAATCTGTTTACAATTTTAAGGAAGATCAGAGCATTACAAACCTGCTTTCCAACCATCCTTTGAGGAACCGCACCAGAGGACGCAACCAGCTCCCCTGACGAGTTCCTCTGCAATAAAAGAAAGCATACTTTGTGTTAAGTAAATATTCAACTTCACTGCTCAGGTGATAAACATTTTTTTTAAATCTGTCAAAAGAACTGGCAGCATATTACCTTC
This sequence comes from Scarus forsteni, assembly GCA_036419115.1. Taxonomy (NCBI): domain Eukaryota; kingdom Metazoa; phylum Chordata; class Actinopteri; order Labriformes; family Labridae; genus Scarus; species Scarus forsteni. The sequence goes on along the minus strand of JAZDUH010000218.1, from coordinate 81,040 downwards.
CTGCCCCGTTGCACTGACGTCCATTCGAAGGGGTTGACCGGAGGACGCGGTGGAACGACCTCTCCCTTCACGACAACTCGAGTCTTGACGCGTGGGACCGATGGCCTGGGGGGAGCCTGCACAGGGGTGGTGGTCTGTGGCGCTGGCTGCAGTGTCTAATCATGACATAAAAGATGATGCTATTAATATAAGCATGGCTAAGATACCATTTCAAAATATATGAAAAATATTAATACTACTAAAAAAAAAGAGTACTGCTGAAAATTCTTAGAAAGCATAAATACATAAAATACAATCAACCAGACAAACCTCAAATTTATCTTACACACATTTCTAAGGCAACTTACATCGTAAGCAGCCTGCCACAGAAGGCGAGCAAGCACAGGCATCCCCTCTGTGTCGGACAGGTGAATCTGTGGAAACAGAAATTACAATCATTAACAACACTTGCAATGCAACAAGCTAATTTTCATGTCCAAATACACGGTTCTGCTTACACCATCTCTGGCCCACAGGTCAGTACTTTCCAGACAGAACGCGTCAGCTGCTGGAAACCACCTCACACCTAGACGCCCAGTAACGCGATGGTACTCCTGTCGCAGCGCCTCCTGCCACGGAAGATCGGCGGCGAGGCGAGGAGGGAAGTCGAGCACTGCGACCTGAAAAATAGTAACAAAAACATACACATGTGTGGATTAATAACAAAGTTTTTACATCTGAACTCAAAGAGCATTCAGTTACAAAAATATCTGTTAAAAATAGCAAGAAAGCTAGATTTTCACAAAAACTGTATCAAAACTTGAAGCTTACGTTGGACCAACGGCTCACGGCAGCCAAGAGCAGCTTGGTGAAGTCTGCACTGGCTGCCTCGATGGTCCTGGAGTACGTCAGGTTGTTGCTGGGCGCCAGAAGGACCACTGCATCAGGCGTTCGAGGAACCACAGCGTGGACCAGCTCGGTCCTCTCCTCGTGAGCAGCAGCCCCCGGTGTGGACATGATGCCGAAGGAGAGCGGTCCCTCCGGCATCTCCACGAAACCATCAGCGATGGCTCGCAGGTGGGAGTCACCCACAAGAAGGACGAACTGAAACAGCAGAAAGACAAAGTTTTGAGGTTAATTACTGATTAATCAATTAACAGCTGTGACACATTTATTTACACACAGAAATGGCTCCTCATATTAATCTTACTTTCTTGTCAGGAGACTCCTCGGGAATGACCAACTTGTGCCTTTTCCCAGTAAAGGACGAAATTGGCCATTCCTGCACAGCATGGCGTTGCCCGGTACCCTTGCCTATTGAGAAAAGAAACAAAGATAACATATAAATATAATTAAGTACAGCAGTCAAAAGAAATGTAAAAATATTAGTTTGGTGTGTTAGTGTTATAAATTCTACTTTATATGACAAATCAGAAAAGTTTATAGTTGTGGTCAGACAATTAAAAAAATTGATCTAATTAATTACAGAATTTATAATTAATCTAATTAATCAAATATCTACTTAAAGTACCCAAATAAAGAATTTGAATTCTAGGATATTATGAATTGTAGTGCATTACGAATCAAATGAACACACTAAGAAGTGAAGATTTGTAAATCCACATCCTTATTGGTGACTAAATAAAACCAAAGTCAGGGCAACTTGTCCAGAAAATTCTAAGCTCAATCAGGCAACTCAAATTACACTTTAAGTGTGTTTCATAAATCAAATTCAAAATCAGAAAAAGGTTGAGGACATCCAGCAAACCAATCAGGCCTGATGCATTATTAAAGAATCGATTACAAATATAGATAAATAAATTCAAAAATAAAATAAGGCCAAATCTTAAATATGCCATTCCTGTTGTCACCTGGGCTTTGTTTGGTTTGACTAGATGCGCATGTGTGAAGTGATGTGCCACTGCCATGTACGGGTCCTCCAGCTGGCTAATACCAAAATGTTTGTGTGCTATGATTAATAGGGATTCATTGTTTAACGCATTAATTTGCAGTGTAATTAATTAATCTAATTAATGCACTAAAGGGACAGCCCTAGTTTATAGTTATTCAACAGTAATGAAAGCTTCAAAAAAAGAGCCCCCAATATAATTGTCCACTTACGCGCTGCAGGGTTCTTGGGCGGCCACATGAGGGTAACGTCTAGCGGCCGTCGCTCTGCCATTCGCTTAATGGCAGCCTGGGATCGACGGAACGACTTCGGACGAGGCATCTAAAAACAAATGAAGAAAAGGGACAAAGAAAATGGATCAGTAAGAGCCCTCAAAACATTAATTGCAAGTATTTCCCTTTTTAAATGCATCCATAAAAATACAAAACATCTGCAATCACAGTTAATAACTAACCTTGCGTTGCACTCTGTCCTGCTACCCAAAAGGTTAAGAGACTGGATGGTCTCCTGTCCGGTGACTGCAGAAAAGAAAAGGAAAGGACATAGTTTTACATTTCCCTCTATTTGGAAGCCAAGTTTACTCGGCACAAAGCTGAAGACCTTCAAAGAGATAAAATGCTTCCACAGACAATGAGACTTTTTAATTACAAACATAATCTCAATAAGCAATGGTGAATGCACAAATTTACATCACAATGAATTCAGCTCTGCCCCTCTTTGCTGCGTGAAATAAACACTACATGTAGCAAGCAAGAAAAAACGTCAAAGCGCTCCTTTAAGTTAGAGCACTCATGGGAACAATCCTATCTTCAACTAGCAGCTACACAGAGACTCATACTACACACAAACAGCTTTAGGAAAAACAAATTTACAACACCTAAAGTCATCACGCTCAAAGCCTCATCAATGCATCGTTTTGGTGACGTTGCCGTCGCTCGGTGACGTCACATCCGCTCGAGTTTCACCGCTATTAGGGCTGGGACGATTCACTTTTCTCCTGATTCGATTTTTTACGATTTTTTAGGTGCCGATACGATTTAAATTGCGATTCTACGATATTGCCGATTTTTGCAATCTTTACTTAACTTTTTTAAAACCAGTGAAAAAGATGAACAATGATGATGCCTCCAGACTATATCAGGAAAAATACACATCACATGTGAGTCTGTTTTTAGGATTTATTAAGCAATATATTTTAACCAGCTGTTTATACTCTCTCTTCAAAAGACTGGATTGCATATAAAAAGTGGCTTATTATCCCTTCAGTCAACAGAGGTTTTTCAAGAAATATTCAATTTTGCTATCAAGATTTCAAAAGGCTGTAGTTTCAAAGTGGTTAGTTTTCCCAGCCATCGTCATCACTGTAATTTACGGGCCGAGCATGAACGCCTCTGCTGCCTGCACTGTTTACCCCCGGCTTCTCCCTCGTTTGACCAGAGCTCCGCGGTCTTTCTCATTCTCCGCTAACACCGTCACTTTTCGCAGTGTTTTGAGCTTCCCTGCATCCCAGACCAGTCCCCTCTTCGGCAGTCGCCGACCAGGGAGAGGAAAAGCTCTCGGTATGTACTGCTCCGGGACTGTAATGGCGCGCGGAGCCGCTCCCGCTGCGCGCACTCGCTGCCAGTTTGGTTCTCACTGGACGACTGACTGTCATCCTCAGAGAGTAAACATTCCTCAGATTCAGAGTCAGACAGTACTTGACAAAGTACTCTCGGCATCGTGAGTACTTACTCAGTCTCTATCACTCTGTGCCTCTCTCTCTGCTCCGCTCCACAGCCTCTACAGCCACACTCGCGTCCCTCGGTCCGGTGTGTGTTTTAATGTAAATATAGCTACGCCAAAACTTTGAATAGAAACCTGTCACCTGTCCACTATCTGCTGGTGAAAAGTAGTAAATCTGCTCAGCACTATTTTAACAGCTATGGCCTGTTTTATCCAGCAATGTCGCTTGCCTCAATTTGGCGACTTTAGCGCCTATAGTGTGTGTGTGCGTGCGTGTGTGTGTGTGGGGTGGGGGGTGGGGATATCGATTTTTGAATAAAAATATCGATTTTAAAATCGGCAGACAAAAAATCGCGATACTTAGGTGTATCGATTTTTTCTCCCACTCCTAACCGCTATCATATCATATATCATATAATAGGATATATAAGCGGACATTATTCCAGCTGTATCCTTTTCATTCATTTATCAAGCACAAAACACTGCAGCTGCTTTATCTGTCAGTTTACAGCGGTCCGTCTAGGCGGAAATAATGTCCTCACTGACATTAGTTCCGCCTAGACGCAACTCATCCGCCCCGTAGTACGGATGAATAACTGTCTGTCTAGGGTACCGTCACACATACACACACAGCCGTCTGTTGCTGCACAGCCACAAACGACATCGCCTGAATGTAGGCATAATATAAATATCCAGTCGGTCGCGGAGATTTTTAGCGCCGCTCTGTGTTGCTAACCGGTGCCGCGCTGTGAATCCACACCCCCCCCCAGCCCAAACCGCCCGCCGCCAGCTCAAAACGATTCATCACTAATCTTTTTTACATGAACCAACACTCAAATATGCTGTGAAACTTGTAACAAAAGGAGCCATGCTGAATCACTCTTTAAACACATGAAGCCACTTAGCTTTACCACATAGCCTTAGCGTTGTCGCACGAGGCCTGCTAACAGCCTGTATATCAACCACTGAAACCCCAAACATGCACAAACCAGCCGACAACTATAATGCATGTACCATAAAGCTAGTTAGCCATGTACTCACCGTGAGTCCGGAGGAGCTCTGCTCTTAAAAAAATCGAAGAAAAAGACAGAGAAGAGAGATAGAAGATAGAAGAGAGATGAGGGAAGAAGTAGGAGTATAAAAGATGTAGTAAAAGTCCTTGGAGGATCAGCAAATTCACTGTAAGCTCAGATGGGGTCGCTTGTCCGCAGAAATGCACACAAGCTCGCTCTGGGCAAACAATGAAGGGGAGGCGCCAAAGCACCGCCGCTGGTTATATGTGTTTTCAGCTCTGGGTCGGCATTGGTCAATTCAAAACAAAGCCAATCAGGTCACGCTAACAAAATGACGTCGCCCACTGACGCTGCATCTGACGTAGCGTCTGACGTAGCGTCGCTTGTCCATAGTTCCTCTGTCAATATTATAGAGTGTTTAGTTTAATGCTACACGTAGCGTAATTGTCAATGTGAGTGAGTATATACCGGTAGCTAATGCTAGGTGGCTATATACAAATAAATACCTCAATTTGATCTTCCACCGTCACTCGGTGACGTCACGTCCGCTCGAGTTTTCACCGCGATCATATCATATATCATATAATAAGATATATAAGCGGACCTTATTCCAGATGTATCCTTTTCACTCACTTATCAGACACAAAACACTGCATCTCCTGACCTGCAGCTTCTTCATCTGTCAGTTTAAAGCGCTCCGTCGGAACGAATGTCCTCACTGGCATTAGTTCCGCCACATTAGTTCGCCACGCATCCGCCCTGTTGTCCGGATGAATGACTGTCTGTCCCGGTCAGAATTCAAAACAGGCAATCAGGTCACGCCTTGGCTGGTCATCACTGAAAATATTGTAGCGTCAGGGAAGGAGAAACTTGAGAGTTCTCGTGCCAACGATTTCTTGAAACTTAACACGGTTACTGTGGGTCGTAACCACGCCAAAATACAGCTCTAGGCAACCTCACTTTTTGCGTCCTCTCTCTCTGCCGGAGCACCACGCACGCGCACACACACACCTCCAACTCGCTCTCTTGGTGCTGCATTCACTGAACCTCGGAATTCTGAACTACACAACTCATGAATATAACTCAGATAACTGACATAACTCATCTATATAACTCATAAACAATAACACCTTTAACAACAACAACAACCCACCCAATCCGTTACAATATGTTATTAAAGTTAGTCAATACAAATTACTTATAAGATAAGATACACCTTTATTAGTCCCACAGGGGGAAATTCCAGATTTACCGTAGCAGCAGGATACAAGAGAAACATTTGAAAGATTTACAAATAAAACTATAAGTTATTAGAATAAAATAGAAAATAGCATAAATACAAGTCAATAAAAATAAATGACTGAGCATGAGCCTTTCAGCAATATTAACAATATTTAACTATACATATATATCTATATATCTATCTATATATATATATATATATATATATATATATATATATATATATATATATATATATATATATATATACATATATATACATATATATATTTTTATATATATATGTAATCAGTGGACATACAGTATTACAGTTAACAGTATTATATTGTGCACTAAAAAATATCAGAGAGGACAAGCAGAGAATTTGAAAAAATAGAACAAAGAAGTCTGAATTTGGAGCTTTTCAGTAAAAGACATACAGATTATTGTGTATGTGCTAATTATGTACTGATATAAAATAATTTATATACTTTAGATATATGACCTATACTAAGTGAGACTTGACAAAAATATTACAGTATCAATGACATCTATGAATGAATAATTAGTTTATGGTTCAGATTCTACTGACAAGTTAAATTATAAAATGTAAAAAGGATCTGCTCCATGCTGTGAAGGGTTACTATAATTATGACAGGGTTAAACAAATAATAACAAACAAGACCACTTTCTATAGCTGTTTTTCCTTTATTTAGCTGCTGATCCTCAAAAATACTTTCTAAACAATTATATAGGAATCAACATAATGTGTTAAGCTCTACATATTCCAAATATTGCACCAGAAATTATTAAAAAAAAGTTATTGAGCCATTATATTTTTTTTACTGACCGACTCTTCTTGGCCCAGCACTACACTGTTTGAATCATTGTCATCGTTCATCTGTATGCGGTAGAGGCCTAACCACATCTATGTTGTGGCTATTTGCTGAGGCAGGTATTGCTGCACATGAAGTGCCTGCGACATAGAAACATTACCACCTACTGGGCATGAGCTGTGGTTTATATCTCAAAAACCTGCTTGCATGTGGTGGCAGCAACATGCAACAATTGCGACATGTGGCGCCAGCATCATTTAGCGGCACCAGCATTTAACAACAGCAGCATTTGGCGGAAGCAATATGCAGCGGTAGCGACAGGGCCCAACGGGCGCGTGGGGGGCGAGGGCCCGATCATCGCCGCTTGCGGCTTTAATTAGGGCCCGAGCCGCGACCCGCAGGGGTCGGCGAAGGCCCTATTGTAATCGCTAAGATTATTATTATTTTTCTCCTTCTTCTCCCCCTTTTTTAACCCCAAATTGCGTGCCTTCAACTTGAGATAAACGCGAACGCGCCTGGTCCAAAACTTCAGTCCCCCGGGAAAATTTATGAATACAGTGTTTGCACAAAAAAAAGTGCGCCACAGCGCCCCCTAGTGGCCTTAAACAGCAGCCCCTCCGCCAACTTTCACGGATCGACCCGAAATTTTTAGGGCATAGCTATCATGGCAGGACCTACAAAAAAGTCTCTTACGACCATGGTCAATTCCAAACAGGAAGTTCGCAAATTAGCATTAAAAGTCGCGTTTTGGCGATTTGCGGGGTACGTATTTGAACGAACTCCTCCTAGGGTTTTTGTCGGATCAACTCCAGATTTGGATTGTGTATACTAGACACATTGACGATCAAAAGTTATTAAAAGAATTTTCGTAGGTCAATGGGCGTGGCCACAAACCACGCCCAAATATGGCGAATTTTTGACTAACTCCGATTTGCACGAAATTTTTTGGGCATAATCCCCAAGCCAACCCGATCACAGATATATAATTTGTAATAGGGAAAACCAAAAAGGAAGTTCGTAAATTAACGTTGAAATTCTGATTTTTGCGATTTTAAGGCTCGCATTTGAACGAACTCCTCCTAGGTTTTTTATCAAATCAACTCTACATTTGGTTTGTGTATACTACACACATTGCTGATGAAAAGTTGTTAAAATATATTTCGTAAGTCAATGGGCATGGCCACGAAGGACGCCCAAAGTTGACCATTTTTGGAAAATACGTAAACCTTAATAACTCTCTAGTAACATGTTAGATCCGGACCAAAACAAGTACACGTGTTCAGTGTCTCTGCCTGACTTAATCTATATACTTTGTTTCACACTCAAATATAGCGCCCCCTGCTGGTAACAGGAAGTCTGATGTTTTACTCTATTAGTAAAATCTCCTCTGTTTTTCAACATATATTTTTCAAATATTCTCAGAAAGGGTCTTCACACCTTCATGAAGCAGCAGTGTTGATGTCGTGTCCTGAGGTGAAAGGGTGTGGCCATGGCAAAGCCTCAAACTTCACTGATTGCCATGAACCTGCAAATCAATCTAACTTCTTCATTTAAGGTCCAATCTGCTTCAAAATTCACAAACATGATCAAGGACCAACTGCCAACATATCTATAACTTTAATTCTCTGGTACTCCAATCGCATCAACCTTTAGATATGTCATGAATTACATACGTCTGGTGGCAGCAGCATGCAGTGGTTGCGACATGTGGCGCCAGCAACATTAAGCGGCACCATTGTTTCGCAACAGCAGCATTTGGCTGATGCAATATGCGGCGGTAGCGGCAGGTCCCGACGTCCGCGTGGGGGGCGAGGGCCCGATCATCGCCGCTTGCGGCTTTAATTATTATTTTTTGTTTTTCTCGCTCCTCTTTAACCCCAAATTGCGTGCCTTCAACTTGAGATAAACGCGAACGCGCCTATCCCAAAAAATTAGTCCCGGCGAAAAATTTATGAATCCAGTGTTTGCACAAAAAAAAATGCGCCACAGCGCCCCCTAGTGGCCTTAAACTGCAGCCCCTCCGCCAAGTTTCACGGATCGACCCGAAATTTTTAGGGCATAACTATCATGGCCAGACCTACAAAAAAGTCTCTTACGACCATGGTCAATTCCAAACAGGAAGTTCGCAAATTAGCGTTAAAAGTCGCGTTTTGACGATTTGCGGGGTACGTATTTGAACGAACTCCTCCTAGGGTTTTTGTCGGATCAACTCCAGATTTGGATTGTGTATACTACACACATTGACGATCAAAAGTTATTAAAAGAATTTTCGTAGCTCAATGGGCGTGGCCACAAACCACGCCCAAATTTGGCGAATTTTTCACTAACTCCGATTTGCACCAAATTTTTTGGGCATAATCCTCAGGCCAAGCCGATCACAAATATGTAAATTGTCACAGGGAATTCCCAACAGGAAGTTCGTAAATTAATGTTGAAATTCCGATTTTCGCGATTCTTAGCCTCGCAATTGAACGAACTCCTCCTAGGTTTTTAATCGGATCAATTCCAGATTTGGTCAGTGTATACTACGCACTATGATGATGAAAAGTTGTTAAAAGATATTTCGTAAGTCAATGGGCGTGGCCAGGAAGGACGCCCAAAGTTGACCATTTTTGGAAAACACGTAAACCTTAATAACTCTCTAGTAATATGTTAGATCTGGACCAAGACAAGTACACATGTTCACTATCCCTGCCTGAGTTAATCTATATGTTTTGTTTCACTCTCAAGTATAGCGCCCCCTGCTGGTAACAGGAAGTCTGATGTTTTACTCTTTCACTAAAATCTCCTCTGTTTTTCAACATATTTTTTTGAAATATTCTCGGAAAGGGTATTCAAACCTTCATGAACCATCAGTGTTGAGGTCGTGTCCTTAGGTGAAACGGTGTGGCGATGGCGAAGCCTCAAACTTAATTGATCGTCATGAACCTGGAAATCACTCCAACTCCTTTATTTAAGGTCCAATCTGCTTCAAAATTCACAACCATGATCAAGGTCCACCTCCTAACACATCTATAACTTTAATTCTCTGCTACTCCAATCACATCTATCTTTGGATATTGTCATAAATTACATACATGTGGCGGCAGCAACCTGCAGCGGTTGCAACATGTGGCGCCAGCAACATTTTACGGCACCAATGTTTTGCAACTGCAGTATTTGGCAACAGCAATATGCGGCGGTGGCGGCAAGGCCCAACGGGCGCGTGGGGGGCGAGGGCCCGATCATCGCCGCTTGCGGCTTTAATTATTATTTTTCTTTTTCTTATGCCACTTTAACCCCAAATTGCGTGCCTTCAACTTGAGATAAACGCGAACGTGCCTAGGCCAAAAAATTAGTCCCGGCGAAAAATTTATGAATCCAGTGTTTGCCCAAAAAAAAATGCGCCACAGCGCCACCTAGTGGCCTTAAACTGCAGCCCCTCCGCCAACTTTCACCGATCGACCTGAAATTTTTAGGGCATGACTATCATGCCAGGACCTACAAAAAAGTCTCTTACGACCATGGTCAATTCCAAACAGGAAGTCCGCAAATTAGCGTTGAAATACGCATTTTGGCGATTTCCTGGGTACGTATTTCAACGAACTCCTCCTACAGTTTTGATCGGATCAACTCCATATTTGGATCGTGTATACAAGGCACCTTAACGATGAAAAGTTATTAAAAGAATTTTCGTAGGTCAATGGGCGTGGCCACAAACCACGCCCAAATTTGGCGAATTTTTCACTAACTCCGATTTGCACCAAATTTTTTGGGCATAATCCTCAGGCCAAGCCGATCACAAATATGTAAATTGTCACAGGGAACTCCAAACCGGAAGTTCGTAAATTAACGTTGAAATTACGATTTTCGCGATTCTAAGGCTCCCATTTCAACAAACTCCTCCGAGGTCTTTTATCGGATCAATTCCAGATTTGGTTCATGCATACTAGACACATTGACGATGAAAACTTATAAAAATATTTTTCATAAGTCAATGGGCGTGGCCAGGAAGGACGCCCAAAGTTGACCATTTTTGGAAAACACGTAAACCTTAATAACTCTCTAGTAATATGTTAGATCTGGACCAAAACAAGTACACACATTCACTGTCCCTGGCTGAGTTTATGTGTATGCTTTGTTTCACTCTCAAATATAGTGCCCCCTGCTGGTAACAGGAAGTCTGATGTTTTACTCTATCATTAAAATCTCCTCTGTTTTTCAACATATTTTTTTCAAATATTCTCAGAAAGGGTCTTCACACCTTCATGAAGCATCAGTGTTCAGGTCGTGTCCTGAGGTTAAAGGGTGCGGCAATGGTGAAGTCTCAAACTTTATTAGTGACCGAGCCAAAAAGGCCGGATCGGCCAGCGAATTCCCACCTATTTTAGCCCCAAATTGTGTGTGTTGCACTTGAGATAAACGCAACAAACCTAACCCAAAATTTCAGTCATGGCGGAAAATTTATGAATCCAGTGTTTGCACAAAAAAATGTGCTCCATAGCTACTCGTGACTTCAAACTGCAGCCTCTACAGCTACTTTCACCTATACATCTGAAATTTTTAGGCATAACTATCATGCCAGGACCTACAAAAGAGTCTCTAATGACCATTGACAATTCCTAACAGGAAAATCGCAATTTAGCGTTGAATGTCGCATTTTAGCGATTTGCGGGATACGTATTTGAACGGACTTCTCTTAGGTTTTTTATCGGATCAACTCCAGATTTGGAATGTAGATACCTCCGACATAGGAACAGTGCCACCCACTGGGCATTAGCTGTGTTTTATATTTCAAAAACCTGCTTGCATTTAGTGGCAGCAACATGCAGCGAATGCAACATGTGGCGCCAGCATTATTTAGCGGCACCAGCATTTCGCAAAAGCAGCATTTGGAGGATGCAATATGCGGCGGCAGCCACAGAGCCCAACGGGCGCATGGGGGCGAGGGCCCGATCATCGCCGCTTGCGGCTTTAATTATTTTTCTTTTTCTTTTTCTTGCTCCTCTTTAACCCCAAATTGCGTGCCCTCAGCTTCAGATATACACGACCACGCCTAGCCCCAAAAATTAGTCCCCTGAAAAAATTTATGAATCCAGTGTTTGCACAAAAAAAAGTGCGCCATAGCGCCCCCTAGTGGCCTTAAACTGCAGCCCCTCCGGCAAGTTTCACGGATCGACCTGAAATTTTTAGGGCATAACTATCATGCCCAGACCTACAAAAAAGTCTCTTACGACCATGGTGAATTCCAAAAAGGAAGTTCGCAAATTAGCGTTGAAAGTCGCATTTTGCCGATTTGCGGGGTACGTATCTGAACGAACTCCTTCTAGGTTTTTGATCAGATCAACTCCAGATTTGGATCGTGTATACTAGACACCTTGACGATGAAAAGTTGTTAAAAGAATTTTCGTAGGTCAATGGGCGTGGCCAGAAACCACGCCCAAATATGGCGAATTTTTGACTAACTCCGATTTGCACGAAATTTTTTGGGCATAACCCCCAGGCCAAGCCGATCACAGATATATAATTTGTCATCGGGAATTCCAAACCGGAAGTTCGTAAATTAACGTGGAAATTACGATTTTTGCGATTTTAAGGCTCGCATTTGTACGATCTCCTCCTAGGTTTTTTATCGAATCAACTCTAGATTTGGATTGTGTATACCAGACACATTGCTGATGAAAAGTTGTTCAAAGATATTTCGTAAGTCAATGGGCATGGCCAGGAAGGACGCCCAAAGTTGACCATTTTTGGAAAACACGTAAAACTTAATAACTCACTAGTAATATGTTAGATCTGGACCAAAACAAGTACACGTGTTCACTGTCTCTGCCTGACTTCATCTATATACTTTGTTTCACACTCAAATATAGCGCCCCCTGCTGGAAACAGGAAGTCTGATGTTTTACTCTATCATTAAAATCTCCTGCAATTTTCAACATATTTTTTTCAAATATTCTCAGAAAGGGTCTTCAAACCTTCATGAAGTATCACTGTTGAGATCGTGTCCTGAGGTGAAACGGTGTGGCGATGGCGAAGCCTCAAACTTCACTAATCGCCATGAACCTGGAAATCACTCTAACTCCTTTATTTAAGGTCCAATCTCCTTCAAATTTCACGAGCATGATCAAGGTCCACCTCCTAACACATATATAAGCTTAATTCTCTGCAACTCCAATCACTACAAGCATTACATATATCATAAATTACATACATGTGGTGGCAGCAACAAACAGCGTTTGCCACATGTGGCGCGAACAGCTTTTACCGGCACCAACATGTCACAGCAGCAGCATTTGGCGGAAGCAATATGTGGCCATATGGGCAGGGCCCAGTGGGCACGTGGGGGGCGAGGGCCCGATCATCGCCACTTGTGGCTTTAATTATTATTATTATTATTTTTTTTTTTCTCTCTTTCTCCAACCTCTTTAACCCCAAATTGCGTGCCTTCAACTTGAGATAAATGCGAACGCACCTAGGCCCAAAAATTAGTCCCCCCGAAAAATGTATGAATCCAGTGTTTGCACAAAAAAAAGTGCACCAACTGCAGCCCCTCCGGCACCTTTCACGGATCGACCTGAAATTTTGAGGGGGAAGCCTATCTGGCCCGGACCTACAAAAAAGTCTCCTATGACCATGGTCAATTCCGAACAGGAAGTTCGCAAATTAGCATTGAATGTCACGTTTTAGCGATTTGCAGGGTACGTATTTGAACAAACTTCTCCTAGGGTTTTTATCGCATCAACTCCAGATTTGGACTGTGTATAGACGCCTTGAAGATGAAAAGTTGTTACAAGACTTTTTGTAGGTCAGTGGGCGTGGCCAGAAACCACGCCCAAATTTGGCGTATTTTTCACATACTCCGATTTGCACAAAATTTTTTGGGCATAATCTCCACGCCAGGCCGATCACAGATATATAAATTGTCATAGGGAATTCCAAACAGGAAGTTCGTAAATTAACGTTGAATTTTGCGATTTTTGCGATTCTAAGACTCACATTTGAATGAACTCCTCCTAGGTTTTTTATCGGATCAATTCCAGATTTCGTTTGTGTATACTAGACACAATGAGGATGAAAAGTTGTTAAAAGATATTTCCTAGGTCAATGGGCGTGGCCAGGAAGGACGCCCAAAGTTGACCATTTTTGGAAAACACGTAAAACTTAATAACTCTCTAGTAATATGTTAGATCTGGACCAAAACAAGTACAAATGTTCACTGTCCCTGCATGAGTTAATCTATATGCTTTGTTTTACGCTCAAGAATAGCGCCCCCTGCTGGTAACAGGAAGTCTGATGTTGTACTCCATCATTAAAATCTCCTGCAATTTTCAACATATTTTTTTCAAATATTCTCAGAAAGGGTCTTCAAACCTTCATGAAGCATCACTGTTGAGATCGTGTCCTGAGGTGAAACGGTGTGGCGATGGCGAAGCCTCAAACTTCACTAATCGCCATGAACCTGGAAATCACTCTAACTCCTTTATTTAAGGTCCAATCTCCTTCAAATTTCACGAGCATGATCAAGGTCCACCTCCTAACACATATATAAGCTTAATTCTCTGCAACTCCAATCACTACAAGCTTTAGATATATCATAAATTACATATATGTGGTGGCAGCAACAAACAGCGTTTGCCACATATGACGCAAAAAGCTTTTACCGGCACCAACATGTCACAGCAGCAGCATTTGGCGGAAGCAATATGCGGCGGTATGGGCAGGGCCCAGCGGGCGCGTGGGGGGCGAGGGCCCGATCATCGCCACTTGTGGCTTTAATTATTATTATTATTTTTTTTCTCTCTTTCTCCAACCTCTTTAGCCCCAAATTGCGTGCCTTCAACTTGAGATAAATGCGAACGCACCTAGGCCCAAAAATTAGTCCCCCCGAAAAATGTATGAATCCAGTGTTTGCACAAAAAAAAGTGCACCAACTGCAGCCCCTCCGGCACCTTTCACGGATCGACCTGAAATTTTGAGGGGGAAGCCTATCTGGCCCGGACCTACAAAAAAGTCTCCTATGACCATGGTCAATTCCGAACAGGAAGTTCGCAAATTAGCGTTGAATGTCACGTTTTAGCGATTTGCAGGGTACGTATTTGAACAAACTTCTCCTAGGGTTTTTATCGCATCAACTCCAGATTTGGACTGTGTATAGACGCCTTGAAGATGAAAAGTTGTTACAAGACTTTTTGTAGGTCAGTGGGCGTGGCCAGAAACCACGCCCAAATTTGGCGAATTTTTCACATACTCCGATTTGCACAAAATTTTTTGGGCATAATCTCCACGCCAGGCCGATCACAGATATATAAATTGTCATAGGGAATTCCAAACAGGAAGTTCGTAAATTAACGTTGAATTTTGCGATTTTTGCGATTCTAAGACTCACATTTGAATGAACTCCTCCTAGGTTTTTTATCGGATCAATTCCAGATTTCGTTTGTGTATACTAGACACAATGAGGATGAAAAGTTGTTAAAAGATATTTCCTAGGTCAATGGGCGTGGCCAGGAAGGACGCCCAAAGTTGACCATTTTTGGAAAACACGTAAACCCTAATAACTCTCTAGTAGCATCTTAGATCTTGACCAAAACATGTACACATGTTCACTGTCCCTCCCTGAGTATATCTATATACTTTGTTTTAGTCTCAAATGTCGCGCCCCCTGCTGGTAACAGGAAGTCTGATATTTTACTCTAGCATTAAAATCTCCACCGTTTTTCAACAATTTTTTTTTTCAAATATTCTCAGAAAGGCTCTTCCCAACTTCATGAAGCATCAGTGTTGAGATCTTGTCCTGAGGTGAAACGGTGTGGCGATGGCGAAGCCTCAAACTTCACTGATCACCATGAACCTGGAAATCACTCTAACTCCTTCATTTAAGGTCCAATCTGCTTCAAAATTCACAAGCATGATCAAGGTCCACCTCCTAACACATCTATAAGCTTGATTCTCTGCTACTCCAATCCTACAAGCATTAGATATGACATAAATTACACACATGTGGTGGCAGCAACATGCAGCGGCTGCGACGTGGCGCGAACATCATTTAGCGGCACCAATATTCGCAACAGCAGCATTTGGCTGAAGCAATATGTAGCGGTAGCGGCAGGACCCAACGGGCGTATGGGGGGCGAGGGCCCGATCATCGCCGCTTGTGGCTTTAATTTTTCTTCTTTTTCTTCCGCCACTTTAACCCCAAATTGTGTGCCCTCAACTTGAGATAAACATGAATGCGTCTAGACCCAAAAATTAGTCCCGGCGACAAATTTATGCATCCAGTGATTGCACAAAAAAAAATGCGCCATCGCGCCACCTAGTGGATTTAAACTGCAGCCCCTCTGACAACTTTCACGGATCAATCTGAAATTTCTGGGCCATAACTATCATGCCCGGACCTACAAAAAAGTCTCGTACGACCTTTTTCAATTCCGAACAGGAAGTTTGCAAATTAGCGTTGAATGTCTCATTTTGGCGATTTCCAGGGTACATATTTGAACAAACTCCTCCTAGAGTTTTTATCGGATGAACTCCATATTTGGATTGTGTACACTAGACACCTTGACAATGAAAAGATGTTAAAAGAATTTTCGTAGGTCAATGGGCGTGGCCAGAAACCATGCCCAAATTTGGCGCATTTTTCACGAACTCCGATTTGTACGAAAATTTTTGGGCATATCCCCCAGGCCAGGCCGATCACAGAAATATAATATGTCATAGGGAATTCTGAACAGGAAGTTCGTAAATTAACGTTGAATTTCCGATTTTTGCGATTCTAAGGCTCGCATTTTAACAAACTCCTCCTAGGTTTTTTATCGGATCAATTCGAGATTTGGTTTGCTAGACACATTGAGGATGAAAAGTTGTTAAAAGATTTTTCGTAAGTCAATGGGTGTGGCCAGGAAGGATGCCCAAAGTTGACCATTTTTGGAAAACACGTAAACCTTAATAACTCTCTAGTAATAGAGAGTTATTAGATCTGGACCAAAACAAGTACACATGTTCACTGTCCCTGCCTGAGTTAATCTATATGCTTTGTTTCACTCTCAAATACAGCGCCCCCTGCTGGTAACAGGAAGTCTGATGTTTTACTCTATCATTAAAATCTCCTATGTTTTTCAACATATTTTCTTCAAATATTCTTAGAATGGGTCTTAACACCTTCATGAAGCATCAGTGTTGAGGTCATGTCCTGAGGTGAAATGCTGTGGCGATGGCAAAGGCTCAAACTTCACTGATCGCCATGAACCTGGGAATCACTCTAACTCCTTAATTTAAGGTCCATTGTGCTTCAAAATTCACAAGCATGGTCAAGGTCCAATTCCTAACAAATCTATAAGCTCAATTCTCTGCAACTCCAATCACTACAACCATTTGATATGTCTTAATTTACATACATGTTGTGGAAGCAACAAAAAGCGGTTGCCACATGTGGCACAAACAACATTTAGCGTCACCAACACTTTGCAACAACAGCATTTGGCGGGAACAATATGCGGCGGCAGCGGAAGGGTCCAACGGGCGCGTCGAGGGTGAGGGCCCGATCATCGCCCCTTGCGGCTTTAATTATTATTATTATCATAATATTTGTTGGATTCTGGTGTAGTGCATAGAATCTCCATGGAAGAAATCCAGTATACCTGTCATGATAATCAATAAATAAATTACCCGCATGATGAATAAAAATGTCCTAGGTTTGCTGGCCTCGTTATATTGACATGCGCATGCATGTTTGCTTTCTCTCTCTCTCTACCAAACTGGCTGTATGACTCTTTGCATGTGACTCAACACTTGGTCGCATGTGTTCTTTGTTACCGATCGAGCCTTCTTTTCAGTCAGTCATTCAACCTTTTTTTATTAGGGGATGGGGGGTGGTGTGAGGGTGTGACATGCTGTGTAAGGCTCCTTTGAGAAGTTTATATGTGCATGCAATTTTTGCTAAAAGATTTCATTTTATTTACATTGTTTTTTATCTTTGTTGTTTAGTTTATTTTGTTTCAAAGCCCTTGATATTCTAGTTACAGCTAAATACTCTTGACAAATTAAAGTTTATTCCTTTTTGATATGGTGCACTGGAATTATAATACCATATATTATAATTACAGTAATGTAAAAGTAATGCTTCAAAATAATGTTGACAATAATATCGTTTTTTGGCAGTTTTTATAGGACAATTATCAAAATTTGGAGGCTGAGTGGCATCTTCCGGGGTGAGTGAACGCTGGCACGTCTCGCTGCCGCTGCTCCCCCGACACGGCTTTTAATCCTTTTCGTGAGCTCTTTTAAGCCTGATCGGACGATAAGTGGACTTTTATGAGGGTTGTTCAACTTACCTATTCGTCACCGACTGTTGCTCCTGCATTATCTGTGGTTTTATTGCACTGGCAAACACTAGCCCCCTGGTTGGATCACTGCTTTCTGCTCTCTCTACAACCTCCCTGCTGCTGTCACTATGCGGATCAGCCCCCTGTGCTTCTGGTCTGTGCTCCTCTGGACATTATTATCAGTCTGTCATCATCCTGTAGCTGGTCTTTACCAGTACACCGCTGCTGAGCTCCTCTGGATCCGCTGGCGCGTGCCCCAGCCTCCACCACCTGGGCTTCTCCAACACCCGGACATCGCTCTTCCTCCTCGGTGAAAATACATCCACTGTGGGTCCCGCAGGTACTTCAAGCACAACAACTCTTCAGCAATAAAATCCTTTTGGTCCACCTCTCGCCGCCGTCCCAAAACTTCTGGCCGGACAGTCGATCACAGCGCGTTAGCCAGCCTAGCTCAGTCGGCTAATGCCACTGTCAAACAGGACAACACCTCAGTCATCTTCGGTCTGCTCAACATCCGCTCACTCACGAGCAAGGGTCATCTCGTCTAGGATCTCCTCACCGACCGTAAGATTGACTTTCTTTGTCTAACAGAAACCTGGCAACAGCCTAATGATTTTTCACAGCTAAACGACTCCACTCCTCCTGGGTATGTTTACCTCTGTCGTCCCCATGGCAACGGCCGCGGCGGAGGTCTCGCGATACTACGCCGCGAGAAGTGGAAAGTCCTCCCCGTCTCATCACCCCCTGCCAGTTCATTTGTGTCACTTGTTTTTCAGTTGCCCGGTCCATCTCCCACTATCGTTGCCACTGTTTACCGTCCACCCAAACCACACTGTGACTTTTTAAATGACATTTCTGCACTCCTCACTCATCTATCCACCCTCTCGCCCAACATCATTCTGGTTGGAGACTTTAACATACACATGGACAATATCAGTTTACCCCTCACCAGAGATTTTTCTTCATGCCTCGACAGTTTCGGTTTTCAACAGTTCACTGATTTCCCCACTCACAAAAAAGGACATAAACTGGATTTAATCTGCTGTTCTGGTCTCACCCCGTCAAACTGCACAGCAGATGAACTCCCTGTTACCGATCACTTCCTCCTCACATTCAATACCACACTCACTCTCTCCTCCATCAAGCTTCCCCGCCACATCTCTTTCCGGAATTTAAAGGACATCAACTCTGACACCCTCTCCTCCAAAATTGACAATATTCTCATTCCGGACACACTCGCCTACCCTGATGATCTGGTCAACATCTATAACAACAACCTGCAAGCCATCCTCAACTCCCTCGCCCCAGTTAAAACCCGCTCTGTTTCCTTCACTACATCTGCCCCCTGGTTTACCCCTGAGCTCCGGACTATGAAAGCCAAGGGCCGTCAGTTAGAACGTCTCCATAAAAAGACTGGTCTCACTATTCATAAAGACATGTACCATAACCACCTTCACCACTACAAGGACTCCATAGCTCTCACCAAATCTCAATATTACTCCGGTCTCATCAGCTCCAATGAAGGAAACTCCAGAACTCTCTTCAGTCTGCTCAATAAAATCCTCCAGCCACCAAACTCCCTCCCCCCCCACTTACTTTCTACCGACACCTGCTCATCCATATTACAGTTTTTCAATGATAAAATCACCAACATCCACCAGCTTCTATGCTTGACCGGTCAATCTCTCTCCCCACCACCCTATCCTCCACACTCCCAGCCTTTCTCCAGTTTTCAACTCCCCAATCCATCTGAAATCTCCGACCTCATCCGCAAATCCAAGCCGTCCACCTGCCAGCTCGATCCCCTCCCCACATCCCTCGTGAAATCCTCCCTCCCCTCCTTACTCCCTCTAATCTCTGCCATCATCCAATCCTCGCTATCCACCGGTACTGTTCCCTCACTCTTCAAAACTGCAGCTGTGACCCCCATCCTCAAGAAACCTGGTCTAGATCCCAACAACTTCAATAATCTGCACCCCATCTCTCACTTACCTTTCATTTCCAAAATCCTTGAAAAAATTGTCGCAAGCCAACTCCACTCTCACCTTACCCACAATAGCCTTTACGAGCCCTTCCAGTCCGGTTTCCGCCCTCGCCATAGCACCGAAACAGCACTTATCAAAATCACTAACGACCTCCTCACTGCAGCTGATTCTGGTTCCCTGTCCATCCTCATCCTCCTTGACCTGAGAGCGGCCTTTGACACCATCTCTCACCACATCCTCCTCAGTCGACTCTCTTCCATTGGAATCACTCACATCCCCCTCAGCTGGTTTCACTCTTACCTCACAGGCCGCACTCAGTTCATTCAGGTACAGTCATTTCATTCAGAACCCTCTCCAGTCACCACAGGTGTGCCCCAGGGCTCCGTCCTGGGGCCCCTCCTCTTCATCATCTACCTCCTCCCACTTGGCCATATTTTTCGTAAATTCAATATTCATTTCCACTGCTTCGCGGATGACACCCAGCTCTACCTTTCTTGCAAACCTACCGCCACGCTCCCACCTCCCTCCCTTATCTCCTGCCTCTCTGATATCAAGTGCTGGTTCACCTCAAATTTTCTCAAACTAAACAGTGATAAAACAGAACTCCTTCTCATCGGCACCAAATCCACTCTTTCCAAAGCTGATACCGTCTCTATCTCCATTGACAACTCCCCGGTTTCCCCCTCCCCTCAGGTTAAGAGTCTGGGTGTCATCTTCGACAGCACTCTCTCTTTTCAGTCTCACATCAATAGTATCACCCGGTCCGCTTACTTTCACCTCCGTAACATCAACCGTCTTCGCCCCTCACTCACTCCTCACAGCACCTCCATTCTTGTTCACAGCCTCGTCACCTCCCGGTTAGATTATTGTAACTCCCTCCTCTTCGATCTTCCCCAAAAGTCACTCCATAAAATCCAACTGGTCCAGAACTCAGCTGCCCGTATTATCACCAGGACCCCCTCCCACCATCACATCACCCCCATCCTTCAGCAGCTCCACTGGTTACCGGTCAAGCATAGAATAGAATTCAAAATCCTTCTGTATACTTTCAAAGCCATCCACAACCTCGCCCCTCCATATCTGTCTGACCTCCTCAACGTTGCCACTCCAGCTCGCTCCCTCAGATCCTCCTCCTCCACCCACCTCACTGTGCCCTCTGCCCGCCTCAGCACCATGGGGAGCAGGGCCTTCAGTCGCTCTGCTCCCCAGCTCTGGAACTCTCTTCCGCCAGACCTCCGAAACCTGACCTCCCTGTCTCTTTTCAAGTCCAGACTCAAAACTCACCTGTTCAGGACTGCATACCCCACTTGACATTAACTTACCTCCTCTCCCCACCGGTCCTTCTCTGTTTGTGCTTTTCTATAGTTGATTTTATCATTATCGTTGATTTTATTTTACTGATGATTTTATTGTGGTTGTTTTTAATCTTGTTCAGCGTCCTTGAGTGTCTTGAAAGGAGCTTTTAAATAAAATGCATTATTATTATTATTATTATTATTATTATCAGTCTGAATACCCTCTTTAAGAGTAACTTCTCTTTATCATCAACATCAGTACTTTTGTTAATTTCTCAACTACTATACACAGATATTATTATGTAGTTGTTATGGCAGATGATGCAAATTTATTCTTGTCATACAAAAAACTGAATTTATCCTCCAATGTAAATGGGCATGAAAAGGGGCAGATGTGTAGGTGTGACCTGCTGTGTAAGGCTACTTTGAGAAGTTTAAGAGACTAGAAAAATGACTAAATGAGCTCAAATCTATTTACAAGCAATTATATGCTAGAACAGTCATTCTCAATATGTCTGGCTGGTCTGTTTATGCAGTGATGTTGACTTTTTAAAAATTTCTTTACATTGGATCAATGCTGATATCGTGATATGTTGCCAAATGTCTGAGTCCTGCCTGTTATGGCAATGTAAAGAAATTCTGCATATGTGTTTGTGTAATGATTTAAATTTATTTTTCAGTAATGTATGTCTTTCTCACTTGAGGAGGGTGTCAGAATCAGTTTGGACTTCTGAAATAAATCTTATGTGACACTTGTCCTCCAACTTTTATGACACACCTCTTATTAATGTCTATCTTGTTGATCCTTTGGTCAACAAGCACCTTTAAATAACTGCTGCAGTCATTCAAAATCCCATCCAGTGGAAACTGTCTTTTAGGTCTTTGATCAAAAATGGTGACACCGATGCCTCCTCATGGACACTCCCCTTCAGCCTGTCAGCACCTCTTTGGCTCCAAATCACATGATGACTCAATAAACTTCCCACTGCCATTCTATCAGCTAACCCAGGTGTGGCTGCACATGGCTGGTCAAATCTGTTTTTATGTGAAATGATGTTTGTAATGTGTTTCTGATGACCCCAATGAAGGCCATAAGCCCAGACGCTTTGGTCTAGTAAAGGTGTTTCTTACAGGTGTTGCTGTAGATCTTTTGATTTCTATTTTTTCTCTGCCAGCATCTTGAAAGTTGGTGAAGTTGTGCCAGAACATCTGAACTTTGATCATGCCTGTTATTAATGTTCTCTTTATTACTTTTGGTCTGACTTCTACAGTCATCTGTTATTCTACGTTCATTACAGAGATCACAACAATTCTGGGAAATCAGCCTGTCTCTCCAATGCTCCGCCTCATGCAGGTGAATAAAGATTAAGGGGTGTTTCTTTTTCAGAGACTATATACCAGGTGAAACCACTACACAGGTACAGAGGACTTCATCTGTTTCTCCTGTGAGTAAACATGTATACTCTTCATTTATTTCTGAAATGCTGCAAACAGATCTGCTTCTTGTCTTTTGTTGATGAATCAGTATCTGCTTATTTAACTTCTCTCTGATGTAGTGATTCTTGAGGGTTAGGGTGAACATATTTTGACCTGGTTCAGGGCGTTTAAGAAGTTTTGTCATATAATAACACAAAGAAAAACAGAGTATTGAGTTTAAATTTGTTCATCTTCACTGACTAAGAAGAAGCATTTGTCCGTACTGGTGGGCCAGGACACAGTCCAGAAGCAGAACTGGACTGGCGGAAATAGTTTAGGGGATGCAGGGGTTGTTATCAGATGTTCTAAGGCAAAAGGATATGCTACAAGACTGGAGGTTTATCTGATTGTTTATTTTGCCGGTTCAGAGGTAGTCTGACAAAGAGCAATAGGTAACCCTCGCTTACATAGACATACATGCCAAATATATGGTAACTCCATTCCATAGATGGTCCATTGTGAGACATCTCAGTTCAGGCTTTCTCTTTCTGGCAAGGTGCCAGGCTTACAGTTTCCTTGCTTACATGAACATTTCTTTCAAAACAACAGTTGCTGTTTATATAATTACAGATAGAGAGAGAGCTTCATGATTCAAAATCATCCTTACAGTTGCATGAATTGGTCCATGACTAAACTGACTGATACATGAGTAAACATGATTTGAAATGATACATGAATTAAAATTGATGCTATCAGGGGTACAGTAGTTTGGTGTGCAGTTTTTTTTTCTAAGAAATGTTTAATTTAAGTCAAATTTATTTGATTCCTTTGATCCTGGTCCACATACTTATCATCTTTTAAGGAGGGTTCTTGAACATGTGTTTCTGCAACCTTCATTTTTTAAAATCTTCTTAATATGATGTTTATTTTTTGAGATTTTCTGTCAAGTTTTGTTAGCGTTGAAGTGAGAAATTATACTTTTTAAGTTTTTACATCTTTACTTACTGCAAAATTATTTCATTAAAGCAAGAATTTTAAAAGCCGGCTATCCTCTGGTAATCCCAGAAACAACCTAGAACTAAAACTGCTTTTTCTTCAATGGATTTAATGTGTAAATTATTAAAATTATTGCCGATAAATGATATTATTGTCAATATTGTTTTGAAACATAATTTTTTCATTAATGTGAGTAATATTTGTCATAAAAAAGGGAGTACAAAAGCAATAAACTTTAATTTCTTAACAGTCTTTAATTTTTATTGGAAGGTCAAGAAGTTTTGATAAAAAAGTTCAACAAACAATATAACAAATGTAACAAAAAAAGAGAAAAAATAATGAAAATGAAATGGACTCTCTTTTGGGATAAATTGCATGTAAAAAATATATTAATCAAAAACAATAAAAAATGGACCCTGTCTCTGAAAAAAAAACTCCAATAAAAACACAACAATTAAAAACAATTAAATGAAATTGAGTTTTTACAGCTCCAGAATTGTTTGTGACATGTACCTTTTCCCAATCAATTTGTTCTCTCTGTCAATGTTTGTAACATTTCCCAAAATGCTGACTTTTCAATCATATTGAAGATCTGCATTTATTTTGCAATGTAGAAAATGGCACTGTCTCTGAGAGCACCATTTTGCTCTGTTTTATTTATATTTACTTTGCAGACCAAACACCTCAGTAAGCACTGACTGTCAGTACAAATGCGACATATCAGCTTGTCTGTGTTCATGAGCTCACACCTTGTTTATTCTGTTTAAACTAAAATATTCCCACACTGGGGCTGTGGCATTCAGCTTAGGAACCGTAGCTTTTGTGTCATCATTTATAATAGTACTTGTTTCCTTGTTACTCCTCATGATGCTCATTTCAGCTCTCTGTGTACGCCAGAGCGGCTCTGCACCCCCCACAAAGATTGGATGGATGACAGATGCTTACTCCGCTATAAATCCGCTAAATCCGCTAAATCCGCTAAAGATCCAACACACCCAGGTGCTGAGAAAGTTGCAGACTGACTCATCTTTTCATCCAATCTGTTCTATAGAAAGAGAGGAGGAAAACAGTCATAAATGCACGAATCAACTTTTAGTGGCCGGCAAAACTAGCAAGAAGATTTTTATTTATTTTGCGGTTAATTGATTTTTGATTATCGTGACAGGCCTAAGTTTGTTTGATGTACTTGCCTAAATTCACAGAGAACCATAAACAAAACTTCCAATTTCAATGATCATCTTCTAACATCACAAACAAAGATGCATTCTTCAATCCATAAATGTGAGAAAGTGCAGGAATTGAAAATAAAGATTCTGTGGATTTAAACTCACATTAGCACTTTACAGTGTATGCAGCCTAATGCTAAAACAAAACTTGTCACGAAGGACTGTAAAAATATTAGCATACAAACACTATTTAGTTCATCTTAATATCTGTTTCATAATAAAAACTAATGAGGAGGAAAGAAACCAGTCAGACCCAGATTATTCTGCTTTGGAGCTGTATTCACCAGATACTGTATGTCATAGATGTGTGTCAGATAAAGGCTTAAGCTTGATCTACAGTAAGACTGCACCACAGCAGCCCAGACGGTACGACGACGCGCACGCACGCACTGCGGAAGTACGGAGCACTGCTTAAGCACTCGAAAAATGTACTCAAATGACTGTACTAAATGCTTCGATTACGGATGGACGCAGATCAGGACACTTACATTGGATTACAGATTACAGTAAGGAAGGAAAAAGTATGAAGGAAAACAGGACTTTTTTTTCCTTTTATTATGGACCTTCGGGTTCCTGTTCTGCCAGCAAATGGATTCCTTGTTGTTGCCCCCGAGACACTGAATCATCAGTTGAGTGTTAAGTGAAAAAAAAGAGTAGAGTGCATGAGGCCAAATCATTGTTTGGGTGTAGTGTTCCTTTAAAGGTCTACTTGAATTGTCTAAAAACTCTACAAGAAGATCAAGATCTACAGGTTGGTAACCCTTGACATAGAGCTTCATTAACAATAAACATTTTTATTTGACTTATTTTGAGTGCTTGCCTCTCTGTTGAATGGGAGGACTTTAAAACAGTTGTCTTTTTTGAATTAAATACAACTGTTTTTATACATGTTTATTAGTTTTAATGCACTACCAAAAAACATGACAGCACTGTATTTAAGGACTTAAGATAAAGAAGCATACAGAGGTCATAATAAAAGCAATAAACTCCAGTGTGTCAGGTATGAGCTTATCTAAATTAACTACATGAAGCAGTAAAGTGCAGTGTCAGGTAAAATCTTATCTAAATTACCTCCATGTCAAAGAGCAACGTGAATTTCGTAAGTGACTGACATGTCTGCCCTTAAAGACTTGTTGAAGTGACTCAAAGATATGCCATCCACACCTGTCTTCATATCAGTACATCTGTGCTGGAGTTGGACAAAGACCATACCATCAAGTGGCAACTGATGTTACAGAAAGAGGGAAAAATTTCAGCTTTTACTGCACTTTCTCAGTTGTCAGTTAAAAGAAACAAGGTCTGTCTTTCTCAACAACCAGGAGGGATAGCTGTTCCTGAGGCTTGACGGTGGAGAAGAAACATGTAGGGATGAAAAGAGGACTTCGAACCACTAAGCAACAGTCCAGAGGCCTCATGTAAAAAGACCTGCATGGATTTCATGCTAAAACATGGCATACAATCAAATCCAGAAAATGTTGTACTCACAAAAAAACAGATGTATGTGTAGCGGTCCCCTTATTAATTATTCCAATGAGGGGAGGGCTCCTTAGTTTTTCCTGCAATTACTAGGCCTATTTCAGCTTCATACCCACTCACACCAAATATTTGCTCAGTAATTAATACAAAACAACTTAGATTTTCAGCATGATTCTCAATCATTTAGTTGGAAATCAGTTCATAACCAAAGTAATGATTACACAACAAATTATATTTTCAGCTTAGTTTTCAATCATTTAGTTAGAAATCAGTTCATAATTGTGAATTAAATAAAAATAATATTTAGTTGTAAATTCATGAAGTAAATTGAAACAAAATTGTCCCTCTTATTTCATAAAGATTTTCCTTATGTGTAACTTAAAAAAGAATTGATAATGTGTACTTGTGGGCCCACATACACCATAAACCAGTCTCCTAAAGCCGGCTAACCCCCCAAAATAATAAATGATGCAGACTCGGTTTGTCGCTTGAGTACATGGTGACCGAAACAGAATGTCCACTTCGCTCATCCGTGAGCAACAGAAATAATAAAGTCTGCCTTACTGAATGGTCCCGAGTACTTCTCCACAGTTAACAGGTACCGGTCGAGCTGATGTGCCAGGGAATGGCCGACAATCCGGACTCCGTCCTCTCATCCGGCACCTCGAAGATCCCACAGCTCCATGGCTCATCTCTGGCCGAAACACCTAGTTCACTCTGGATGAACCCGGCAGCCACCAACACCCGCAGTCTCGCTGATTAAGTTAAACTGTTCACACAGGTGTCCACTTAGCGAGAGTAGCTGCTGCACACCGGGAAGTCGCTGAACTTCTCAGTCGATTTCTTTTCCCACTTCGCTGCATGCAGGTTGTCACTCTTTCACGGACTGTTGTTTTAACAATCTTTTAGACACAACGCTGGCACTGGATTGTGCACCACTAACTGCCAAAACAGACTGTCTCTGAGTTCAATGCTCTCGCCACCCCCATAGCTCTTCAAGTCCGTCACTTTATCCCTTCCGGGCGGAAACACCTTTGTCACCTGTTCCCACAGAATACAACATCCTACGTCAGGTCAACACAAAATGCTTACTTTGTCAGTACATCCAACCACAAACAACATTTACAGAATTACATAATATAATAACATAGTTCAATTAACACAAAGATTACCCCCTTAAGTCCACAATTACTGTTTTTAACATCTACAATCAAAAAAGTTTTTAGATTACATATGGCCTGACTCACATAATGTGTCATCTTACTGACTGGGTTACATATCAATCTGTGTGCATGCATGAATCAAAGCACATTTCCTTTGGACATCCTAATCAGCGTGGAATTGAGCACACATGTTGGGAGTACCCGACTCCTCTCTGTCCACACCTCCAAATACATACACAAATCACATTTAATTGAGATTCCCCTCTCTGGATGATCAGATATTTAAAAAAAATTATTGTAAGATGGTCTTCAACTCTATAAAGCCAATTGTATATTTCATATTTGATACATACTTTTATAATACCTCTATCTACTCAATACGAACAACAATTTACAAAAAAAAAAAAAACCTTTGAATACAATCAGATAAACGAATAAAATGCCCTCAAATGGATTATCAGTTCCCAAAACACCTAATGTATCAACGAAAAATCTATATGTTGACTTTTATGGACATTTTGATTTTTGTAGGATTTTAGCAGAGAGTGAAATTAAAATTTAATCTCCAAAAAATTAGAATATTCTGGCTATAATCCATGGTCTTAGGCCTTAAAGGGTTAAAAAGAATTTCATGGAAAGTGCATTTGTGGCAATACTCACTGAAGTGTAGGCGCAAAAAATCGTGCTCTTTGGCATACTGTCCTAACATAATTTATTGTAATAATATAATATAATTATATGCAACAAACATAAGATGAGTAAGTGAGAGAGTGTGTGAGGCTGTCAGTGCAATGGGGTCAGAGGGCACATAAGCAGAGATGAAGGAATTGGTCCGACATCAGGGTGAAGCAGAGGCCCATTATGTGGTCGGAACAGGCGGGGGGACAGGAGAAGAGCTCACCCCATTTGAACAGACACTGCTCTCTCAGGAGTGGTTGGAGCACATGTGGGTGACTCCCCACGGTAAATAGCTCTGTTACTCACAATATGTGTTCATACACAGCCACATAAGAAAGAGCAGGGGTCGGCATATAGAGTACCCCAGGCTTTTTATTGCTCATGAACTGAATGGCAGCCACTCTGGCCTAAAGGGAGATCGATGCAGAAGAGATAAAAGACATCACAGAGACAAAACTTTGTTTAATCATCTGTTCTGATGTTTGTTAGTTTATCTGAGAGCAGATCAGAAAGGAGCAGACTGTTCACTCGCTCACGCTGTCTCAGAGAAACATAATGTAGTGCTGAATTGTGCATGAATGACAGCTGCAGATCACCAGTGATCTGTTAAAAATAAAAGCTCAAGAACACATCTTTATGAATGTTGGCTGTGAATTATTTGTCAGGTTTTTAAAAAAAGTCGTCTGAAGTTGTTTTCAGCATGAATATCCCAGTTAATGAATAAAAACATTTGACATTCCCTGTCCTACTACAAAAACTGAAAATGCCTAATAAATCCCATTTAAGTTGTTTGTGCATTATCGATAAATAAAACAACAGATATCATAATACAAACAGCGTAAAGAGGTGTGATTTGCTTTTTGTTCTCTTAATCTGTGCGCAATACGGGTTCCAGTTGATCGTCTCAGTGATCTCCCACTTTCTTTCTTCACTCCCCTGTTTATGCAACAATTAAAAATAATCATCTGTTCTTTTCTGAGGTTCATGCATAGACGCTGTTTGGTATAATTTGGTTTGAAATCTTCTGAGTTTTAATGTAAACATGCCACCATATCAGACAGGATATCACAGTAAGCTTTATTTACAGTTTTATTCATTAATTTCATCCACTACTAACTTAGATCGAACACTGTTGTTGCAAATCAGCGCAGAAGTGTGTTCGGGGGAAAAGGCACGGCTGATCAAAAATTTCACACTTTTATGCATGGGGTTATTAAGATGAGTACATCACACACAGAGACAATTAGGCGCTTATTAGAAATCTTAAGATATAGTTTAATCAGCAAAAAACAGGAAGTCACAAACTTCAACCACTGATGAGTAATTATGCTGTACAGATGGGATGGAATTTGGGGCGCACAGGCACAATGGGGATTGTTTTAAGACAAGTACTATAATAAATTTACTGACCAAGAAGCCACCCATCATGCACAGTGCTAGCGTGTACTTTGTTTCTTCTTTTTTTTGGCTTTTTTTGCTAAAAAAAACAGGCCACCTCACCACAATGTTGGTTAATGTATTTTTGCACCTCACATATGACCTTCACATTGATCTAATAAAATGTATCCTGTTGACATACTCAAATTCATCATGTGATGACTCTTTTGTAGTAATGTGTGTGCTGTAGACAGCTCTGATCACATTATGGAAATCGACTTTCACTCCAAATTGTGCTTTAATGTTAAATGCCGGCTGCAGCTCTGCTCACAGTTTCAGGAGGACAGCCCTCGGGAGAGAAAAACGGCTGATGGTCATCATCATTTGTCAGTAAATCCTCTCGATCTCCGAACACATGCTCTGTTCGTATTGTAACATTTACAGTGTTTTCTCACCTGCTAAGTTTGTTTGTTGTGTTTAATGTTTTTTTTTCACCACTTATACTCATGTAACTGCAGACACGTGGGTGTGTTAATTGTTCATAATTGTTAATTGGCATTGTGTCTCTGAGAACAACTTGTTTCACATTTATTTAGTCTATTTAACAATTTCCCGGCATCACTTCTAATGGCCCTTTTCCACTAGCGTTACTCTACTCTTCTCGACTCTATCCGGCGCTACTCTACTCGCCTTGTGCTGCTTTTTCATTAGCCCCAGTCACTGTAAACAGCCGAGCGGCACTGCAGTGACGTCATTTTGAGCGCAACACAACAATCTGTGGCTTTTTGTCATAAACTGAGGAAAAAAGGAAAGCAGAGGAAGGCTGAAGGTGCTAAGAAGAAATACCCCTTGAGAAGCACAGGAGAGTTTTGGAAGCTATAAACAGAATGAAACCGAGTATGAG
Organism: Scarus forsteni; assembly: GCA_036419115.1. NCBI lineage: Eukaryota > Metazoa > Chordata > Actinopteri > Labriformes > Labridae > Scarus > Scarus forsteni. Next base: position 50,541 of record JAZDUH010000218.1, on the reverse strand, counting down.
AGCAATCGAGCTGCAGAGAAGACATATGAGATTCTACGTCATCATGCTCATGACTCATCGATGACAACATTGTCTGACCAATCAGTAGCTGGCAGTCAGTGATGTCATCTTTTAGTATCAACTCTGCTGGCTTAGAACCAGAGCGGAGTAGATACGAAAAATAGCTTGTTTAAGGAGGTACCAGGCTCGTAGAAACACGCTGCAAATCAAGTAGGGCCGAGTAGAGTAGGGGCAAGGCGTGCTAGTGGAATAGTCTGTCCATGTCTCTGGTTCAGGAGGCTTGATTTGGATTCGTGTGTACTTGATGTTCTGACTCCAGCCTAAGTCCACTCCTTTTAAATCTCTCCAAACTCTTGTGGATTTTCTTGGCAAGGGTGCAGTTATCCCTTCTGCTGGTGGAGCTGTTCCTACCACACTTTTGCCATCCACTTATCTTTTTATGAATTTGCTTGGATACACCACTCTGTGAACAACCAGCTTCTTTAGCAAAGACATTTTAAGGCTCACCCTCCATGTGGAGGCTGTCAGTAACTGTCTTCTGGAAATCTGTCCCATCAGCAGTTTTCCCCATGATTGTGTAGCCCACTGTCCCAAACTGAGAGAACATTTAAAGACTCAGGAAACCTTTGAAGGTGTTTTGAGTTAAGTTGTCGCTCAGGATGTGACACCAGGACTTCCATTATTACACTTTTTCACAACATTCTAATTTTCTGAGACACTTTATTAAGCCATAATCCTTAAAGCTGCAAGAAATACAGGTTTGAAATATTTCACTGTATGTGTCATGAATCTATGGAGGTCACTTTCTGAAAAGAGTGACAAAAATTTTGAAGTTTTTCATAGTTTTAACTTTTTGAGATGTACTCATATATTCTTTTTGTATGTGTATATATGTGTACATATGTATCTGTTTGAGGAGTTTGGCTTAATACTTTAAACACTTGTTATGACCTGGCTACACTAATAAAGATTAATTGACTGATTGAAAAGGGGTCAGCCTGAAATAAGAGGTGTACCTTAAAACTTGGTCTCTAATTTGAGGCAATTCTCAGGACAATAAATCACAGCATGCTGATAAACTGGAAAATGTTGATGTGAATTTGTTTTGTCAATCGCTGGTAAAAACACTGGATCAGTAAAGGAACTGTGAGGAGTTTCTAAGTGATTACAAAAAATTCTCACCTTTAGATGTATGCCTGATCTAAATACATACCTTAAGATGAGTTTTATAGCATGAAAATAGGTTATCTATAAATGCTATTCCTTAGCCGTCGGGTTGGACAGGGCTGGACTGGCCTGGATACTCAACTTCAGGAACAAGACAATTAAAATTAAAACTAGAGCAAATTTATATTATTCAGACACATCATAGAGCACCGGGCTGTAAGCAGTGATATATAGCCGGCTACAAAACTACGTTATTAAGTTTTCCAAAAATTGCTTGTTGTCACACATCAAAAACTACCACTATGTAACTAGAAAGAGATACATTACCTCGCTGCTTTGTATCTTGTAAGTTGTTGAAAAAAGGAGTTGTAAAGCAATGCAGAATTCTGATGAAGGTCAGGGCTGCATTCATTAGCATCACAACAAATATACGCTTTGGATTGCACATGTCTTTTGGTGCGTTCCAGTTGTATTCAGAAGTAGGAATTTTGAGTTCTGAGTACTAAGCTGCACCTGGAACGTCCCCAAAAGTCAGAATTTCCTCCTGGGAATGCAGTAAAAACCTCGCCACCCCGAGTTGACAATGGAAGATGGATGCCCCCAGTGTGAACAGTTATTTAGCTCCTGTAATAATTTTTTTGCACTTCTGACTGGGGTGTGTCACTCTAGATCAGCTGTATACATCAATTTGTTAGACTTATATTTACAAAAATGCTGCCATAGTGATAATCACATTCTTCATGTGATATTTGTGAACAACAATGCAGGCATGTCCACCAGCTTACAATAGCCTGGTAGATCTGCATTATTTCCGGCTTCAACTATAAGGCTGATAGCTCTGAGATGATGTCACTCCCATTTCTGTGGTTACTGGAACGCAGCATTACAACAGTCGCCGCGCGTGCTCATGGGTAGCAGAGTCTTTTACGTTGCCGGTAATAGATTCTCCTAACAGTCCCTTTAAGTTAAGAAACAGTATATTTCGTATTATCACGGTTCATTTTCTCCTGGTGTAGATCAACAATGGACTCTGAATCCAGCAGGACCCTCCAGGTTGCAGCAGGTGGCCGGCCATTCACCCTGGGGATGCTGTATGACTGTCGCAGGGATTCACTCATTCCTGGTAAGAATTCACCTGCAGATTACTGCAGTGCCATAGTGAAGCCATACAACAGAGGCCGGCGATATACTTTGTAAAGGCCATTATGCACCTGTTTTGGATCAGCGTGTCTGTTGCGACGCTGCCTTATGTTGTGTGAGCTGCAGTCTGCACATCACATGGAGGGTCGGTGTAGGGGCAGCAGAGATGTGACTGATTTGACATGAAAGCAGGAACAACTACAATAAGGCACCTAAGGACAAACTGATAAATCAAGTCAACAATCATCATCAGGATGATCTGTCCTTAAGACAGATACTAACATGATTGCTAATTTAAATAGTAATAATAAGAAGATTTAAAAGTTGGAAATGTTCTAATAAATTGGTCACTTTCTCCCAATTCACAGTGCCTTTGCTAAAGTGCTGCAACAAGGCTCCAATTTATTAACATCTGAGGACTTTTACTTAAATTCCATTCCTTTAATTCCAGGATGTAATGGGTGGGTAAATTAGGGAAAAATTTTGTATTACCCCAAAATTATCATGGTTATCATTATTATCGTGGTATTGTTGCAGTGAGCTTAAAATGTTCAAGCAGTACTTTGACACACAAATGAAATCATTGAACCCCTTTAAAATAATAATCCTAACAGTTCTTTTTTGTCAAATGTGTCAAGAAATGGCCTTTGAGTACATTTTTTTACCCTTCTTTCATGAGAAATAAAAGTAAACAATTCTAGCAACTATTTGTTATGTTATAAATGCTTGAACAGTGTGTAATTACAAGAAAAGAAAACAGATTTGGACTTTAAACAGGATTCTCTTTTTAAAGAATAGTAAATGAACGTTAGAAGTTTTGTGTTGACAAAAAATAATCTTAACCTATTTTACAAACACTCACACTTAGCCTACAGCATTAATGTCCATGTTACAGCTCCTTATATTAGACCATGTCCAGGCTTTCATTTATTTATTTATTTCATATTGACAGTCCCTGAAGCAGTTGACAGCCTTAATGACTCTCTTCTGGTCCGCCCTCTCCCTCACTCTTCAATATTTTCTCCTCTAATATTTCCAAATAACGGTAGATGAAATCTATTAAAGCACAAACTTTGATGGAAAAAGATCATCAATTTCAAAATACAGCAAATAAACAGCAAAAGAATGGCAATAACACTCCAGAATGATACTAATGCTGTTATTTACAAGATTTATACATCATTTAAAACAGAGAATACTGATAAACCACCTATAATTCTACCTGGTATGGCTCACTGAATCCTCTCTCTCTCTCTCTCTCTCTCTCTCTCTCTCTCTCTCTCTCTCTCTCTCTCTCTTGGAGTTAGAGCAGTTTTAATTGTTCATGTCTTTTTCTTTTGCTGCGGCTTCCTGTTTAGACAGAGTGATTGTCTTCTATCAGTTTCCCCTCAGCAGTCTTGCAAAATCCAAAATTCAACCAGACTTCAGAGGCCGTATAGAGAGGAAAAAATCTTTGTAGTGTCTCTAACTTTTGCTCTAAGACTCAGAGGCCAAACAATGCAAACTGTGCATGCCCGCCTCTCGTGAGGCCTCTTAATCAAGGACAGATACATATACTCAACAAAAAATATAAACGCAACACTTTTGTTTTTGCTCCCATTTTTCATGAGATGGACTCAAAGATCTAAAATTCATTCCAGATAAACAATATTACCATTTCTTTCAAATGTTGTTCACAAATCTGTCTAAATGTTTGATGGTGAGCACTTCTGCTTTGCTGAGATAATCCATCCCACCTCACAGGTGTGCCACATCAAGATGCTGATCTGACATCATGATTAGTGCACAGGTGTACCTTATACTGCCCACAATAAAAGGCCACTCTGAAATGTGCAGTTTTGTCTCACAGCAAAATGCCACAGATGTCGCAAGCATTGAGGGAGCGTACAATTGGCATGCTGACAGCAGGAATGTCAACCAGATCTGTTGCTCGTGCATGGAATGTTCATTTCTCCACCATAAGCCGTTTCCAAAGGCGTTTCAGAGAATATGGCATTACATTCAACTGGCTTCACAACCGCAGACCACGTGTAACTACACCAGCCCAGGACCTCCACATCCAGCAGGTTCACCTCCAAGATCGTCTGAGACCAGCCACTCAGAAAGCTGCTGAAACAATTGGTTTGCATAACCAAAGAATTTCTGCACAAACTGTCAGAAACCGTCTCAGGGAAGCTCAACTGCATGCTCGTCATCCTCATCGGGATCTTAACCTGACTCCAGATCGTCGGGATGTACTTAACTGGCGTATATGACAGCGTGTACCAGTTCCCACCAATATCCATCAACTTCGCACAGCCATTGAAGAGGAGTGGACCAACATTCCACAGGCCACAATTGACAATCTGGAAAACTCTATGCGAAGAAGATGTGTTGCACTGCATGAGGCAAATGGTGGTCACACCAGATACTGACTGGTCTGAGTCCCCAGACCACCAATAAAGCAAAAAAATGCACATTTCAGGGTGGCCACTTACAGTGGACAGTCTAAGGCACACCTGTGCACTAATCATGGTGTCTGATGAGCATCTTGATGTGGCACACCTGTGAGGTGGGATGGATTATCTCAGCAAAGCAGAAGTGCTCACTATCACACATTTAGATAGATTTGTGAACAATGTTTGAGAGAAATGGTAATATTGTGTATCTGGAATGAATTTTAGATCTTTGAGTCCATCTCATGAAAAATGGGAGCAAAAACAAAAGTGTTGCGTTTATATTTTTGTTGAGTGTAGTTCAGACTTTTCCGGTGAAAGAACAGCATCACTGTGTGTTATTGATGCAGTGTGGTGATCAGACATGGTATAATGGTAATTTTAATGGGACACAGTAATGATTACCATCAGAATTTTTTACGGTTTACAATTTTATCACTAACCGTTACATCTCTAGTGTCAGTTCATGCATGTGGCTTGGAAGAAAATACAGCACATGTCCTTGCATGCACACAAAGGCAGAGGCATTTACTTGTTGCACTCCTGTCTCCTGATGTGTCCTCGTGCCTCTCTCTCCACTGTCACATCTCTGTTACTACCTCTGGAGACAGAATAGAGGGGGGTCAACTAGTTTCCGCTTTCCTCCTCCGGACATTCACAGTGGAGACAGACCTTCACATGGTGTCAATTATTACACCTTCAAACAACAGCGTAAATCTGCAATTACAGAGAGTTAAATTAAGTTTTAATTTAATTAAAAGCACAGCAGCAGTTCATCCATGCTGGTACTCTGATCAATAGACATTAGAGAATGATGCACCATATTGTGGGTGACTGGGTTCATGATATTCTGCAAAATTACTGCTGTTTGACATGCACACATTACTGTTTTACGTGTGGTGTGTTTTTGACTTTATTAAAATTAAAGACCACCTTTCTTGGCAAAGACACTCTGGAGAAAGAGCAACAACAAAAAATCCAGATTTATTTGTGTATTAGGTACACAATAGGGCCTCCTAATTATGACATGAGTGTTTCTTCAGCGTGGAATGTTTTTTTTCTAAGGCAGTTTTATTTCTTTGTTTTGTAGATCTGACACTGTGGGACAGCAGTGACCTAGAAAAACACACTAGAGAAAAACCACAGAATTCCAACAAGTATGACATTGTTGCCTCAATTGAGGATAAATCCACTTTTGGTGTTGAAGCAAGTTTCTTGCCTGGGCTTGAAGAGGGTGATAGATCAGCCAAAAAACTGAACAACAGCAAGACGTCCAAAGACCAAGCCCATGTGACACTGAAATATGAAGCCACAACCATCGTCAAAGAACTGTCAATGGATCATCTTAGAAGAGGAAATGTGAAACACCCAGATGTTTTTGATGAAGGATTGGCAACACATGTGGTCACTAAAGTTCTATATGGGGCACAAGCCTTCTTTGTCTTTGACCGAGAGGTCTCCCAAGAAGAAGATCACCAAGACATTGAGGGAAACCTGAAGGCAATGATCAATAAGATACTTGGTTTTGCTATGGAGGGTGAAGGTTCCCCGAAAATGGAAGACAAGGACAAAGCAAATGTTGACAAGTTCTCCTGCAGTTTCTTTGGAGACTTTAAGCTCCAGAAAATGCCCACAACCTATCAGGATGCCATACAAGTGTATCATAGTCTACCCCAGCTGCTGGAGACAAATGGAGAAAAAGCAGTACCTATCACAGTCTGGCTTCTACCATTAACCACTTTGGATTCATCTTCTGCCAAACTTGTTCCTCATATAAGTTACAGCCTGGTTCAAGAATCACAGAGAGTTCTGGAGGACTTCAACGAACTGGAAATGCAGTGCAACGATGCTCTGAAAACCATCACAGCACAAGAGTTCCCACAGATTGACAAAAAGATCAAAACTTTTAAAGACATGTGCTCTGAGTTCAAACTGGACTTCCATGAAAAGCTGTCAAAGAAACTCCTATCAACACCAGGAGGAGGAGAGGAGGAAGCTGTGCTCGCAGAGATCGTGGAGAAGAGACATTCTTCTCCTTTCAGCACCAAAAACCTGAATGAATGGATGGACTGTAAAAAGAAGGAGATCTGGCTTTTGAAGTCCATCACCGACCTGCTGAAAAACACCAAGATTGTGTCAGCTTCAAGTCTAAATAAAGACACTTTATGTGCAGAACACTCCCTGTGTTATGTTTTTACTTCACTGGGAGATGATGAACCTTTTCTCTCAGATTTATCAAACTACTTAAGACAAGTACCAGAAAGAGAAAACCCTCAAGATCCAAGCACTCACGATGTGGAGAAGGAACAGTGGTTCACCTCAAGAGAGGTGGTCAAATCAATGACTACAAAAGCAGAACTCTTCAGGGATTTTGCAGAAGCCAACCAGCACAACAACAACATCAAATTCTTCACGCTAGGAATAACAAATAAGAAACAGAAAGGTTCGAGCATCTACCTTTATGAAGATGGTAACCCTGTCTCTCTGACCTTTGAGCCACCTTCACGGCCTGAAACAGTCACAGTGGGAGACGTCAGCCACAACAGTGTGACGCTGAAGATTGATCCACCACAGTTTGGATCAGAGAACATCACCTCCTACTCTGTAGAGTTCTGTGTCAGAGGAGAGGAACAATGGAAACAGCAGGAAACATCCAAACCTGAAGAGGTCACAGTGGGTGACCTCAGTACAGACACAGAGTACATGTTCAGGTGCAGAGCAGTGACCTCTGTAGGTGTTGGACCTGCCAATCAAATCAGCCACCCAATCAAAACCTTACCATGCAGCCCTCCAGGAAAACCTCAGGTGAAGTCAAGTGAGGTTTCAGTCAGCTGGGAGAAACCTGCAGAGATCAGAGGAAAGATCAGAGACCTGAGCTACATCGTGGAGTACACCAAAACAGACGACAAAGCAGAGACAGAGGAGGATCTCCAGTGGAGTCAGAAAATGACAAAATCTGAGCGAGCAGTCATTTCAGGGCTCCAACAGGAGACAGAATATGCTCTCAGGGTCAGATGTGATTATGGTGCAGCTGACAGAAGTAAGGAGAACATCACTGTGACAGCCAGCATGACAAAAAACCCTCTCAAAGAATCACTCAACACAATGAGCAAAAGGTTAGACTCAGCATCACCCTTGGTTTATGAAGTGCCTTTGGTGAAAGTGAGAATGAACAATCCAATAATGCTCCCAGGAGCAACTGGTAAACCAGCCAACCTGTGTGATGCTGTCAAACAAAAAAGCAAAGCAATAGTGGAGAAAAAGGGTCTGCCTGTGTACTTAGTTCCCTTCCAACAAGAGAAAAAGGGGATTCCCGGGTCTAAGTTTTATACTTTCGGAATAGAGTCCAAAACAGTTCAGCAGCATCGAACCATCATGGTTCTTGGTGCAACTGGTGCTGGCAAGTCCACCCTGATCAATGGGATGATCAATTACATTCTGGGTGTTGAATGGAATTGTCCGTACAGGTTTAAGTTGGTTCATGAGGACCCGTCAAAATCCCAAGCTGAAAGCCAGACCACTGAGGTCAATGTGTACAAAATCAACCACCAGGAAGGCTTCAAAATAGGTTACTCTCTGACTATCATTGACACTCCAGGGTTTGGAGACACAAGGGGCATTGACAGAGACCATGAGATCACAGAGCAGCTGAGGAATCTCTTCTCCTCTGATGATGGTGTCATTCAAATTGATGCTGTGTGTTTTGTGGCTCAGGCTGATTTGGCTCGACTCACACCAACACAGAGGTATGTGTTTGATTCTGTGCTCTCAATCTTTGGCAAAGACATCGCAGAAAACATCAGGATTCTGGTGACATTTGCAGATTGTAAAACTCCACCAGTTCTTGAGGCGATCAATGAAGCAGAAGTACCGTGTCCAAAAGAAAAAGGAAAAGCTATGCACTTCAAATTCAATAATTCAGCGCTGTTTGCAGACAACAAATCATCTGCAGGAGATGATGAGGGCAGTGATGGTGATGATGATGATGATGATGAGGGTAACTTTGATGCAATGTTTTGGAAGATGGGGACAAAAAGCATGAAGAGATTCTTTGACACCATAAATCAGATTGAAACCAAAAGCTTGCTCCTGACTAAGGAGGTTCTCAGAGAAAGAAAGGAGCTCAAAAACTCAGTTGAAAAGCTGCAGGAGATGGTTAATCTTGACCTTGCTAAGCTTGAAGAAATAAAAGAAACATCAGAAAAGGTGAAAGAGTATGAGGCAGAGATCAACAGGAACATGTACTTTGAGTTTGACGTCACAGTCAAGAAACCTGTGCAGGATGGTATGAAATTGGAGTATGAGGAGCAGAAAGAAAAAAGAACAGTACAAGAGCTGATGGAAATATACAACATAGCAAAAGAGAACAAGTCACCTGTTGATGCACTGTTGGCAAAGCTGAAGGCTGAATATTCTGCTGTGGAGAATGAGGTGAATGTGCTGATTCAGAGATCTGCTACAGCTCTTACCAGACTCAGAGAGATCGCGCTGAAGCCAAACCCTCTGTCTACACCAGAGTACATCGACATGCTCATTGAAAGAATGGAAGCTGAAGCCAAACCAGGCTGGAAGAAAAGAGTTCAGTCCTTGATTAACATGAGAGATAAAGCAGAGTATTTGGCAAAGTAGATAAAGGTGAGAAACTTGTGCAGAGGTCACCTGCTGACCTTGAGGGGGGTGACAAACCCCAGCAAAAGAAACAGAAGAAATAAGACAACTCAGAAGTCACACATGCTTGTTTTCATTAATCCATTTTAAAATATTCATTGTAAATTTCTAATTCTCTGTTCTCATGTACAGTAAATGAGTGATGAATCATGAGAGATGTGTTCATACATCAGATATCTAAAGAGAATAAAAACATTCAGACCTGATGGTCCAAACCAAGACTGTCTCAGTCCTCTGGCTTTGTCAGGGCTGACGTTAAAATGAATAAAAATCAATTCACCTGGGGATCATGATTAATATCATGATCATCTGAAAAATGCCTGTTTGAGATAAATCTGAGACAATGAAGAATAAAATTACTGTTCACATGAACATTCTTCATGTCAGTCTTGTTTTACTTTGAAGGTATATTCCTTTCACTTAAAAATCTATAGGGGAAAAAATACAAAAAAAACGGACACAAATGCAGGCCTGTGATTTCTCTGTGAGAAAATGATCCTTTTCTCTGAGATGGGAACTGTACTGAATATTTAAGAGTCTTCTTTTTACACGTTATTGGTGATTTGTTGTAAATGAAGCTACACAAAAATCAGTTAGCTTTTTCATTTTTTCTTCTTTAACATGGTTTCCAGTTTATATTTTTTGTCAGAATTTTAAAGCAGATCTTTGTGAATTTAAATCATGTTTTTGGTTTTGAGTTTAATGAAGATTTTTAAATGGTGGAAATAATGCAGAAAGAAATTGATGAAAAATCCAACAGAAGTTTTAATCTCTCGAGCCTGTGCTGTGTTTATTATCCTCACAGTTTTATTGAGTTTGTATTTTTGCTTTTGTGCTAAGATGCTCCATGGATATTGGTATTTGGTTGTTCATGTAATTGTTATAACAGTCTTCTGTTTTTTGATCATGTCTTGTATGTCTTTGCTCATTGGTATTAACCATATAATTTTACCACAAAGTCCACCAAAGAAAATAAATGGCTTGCATTATTTTGTGTGAACCATTTTTTTTTTCCTGGAAAAAAAGTGTTATTTTGGTCATACTGTCCCTTTTATATTCGACAAGTAAAGAGCCAACATTGATGATCAGGGAATGAAATTAACTTTTGACTCTCCAACCAGAATTGCGCTAAGAAAGAATTTTTGTACAGCATTTATCAGCTGGTGAAAAGACAGCTTCTTTCCTGAGTCACGTTCTGAAGTACAAACAAAAATCATTTTTATTTTGTCCTCTATTTAGGGTGAGAGGGCTTTCAGCAGAGAGTAAGTCTAAAAATCCAGACTACAGCTCATCACTGATATCACCCAGACACTTTGACCTTTTTGAACAAATAACCTGAAAGTCTTGAGCCTTGGTTGAACATTTGCTGGCTTAATTTGGGGCTCAATAGAGTGAGTTTATTCTTTCTTCAGTTTTAACATCTGCTGCTATTATTTTACATGTAGATAAAATGTTATTAGTGTAGCGATATCAAACTGATCAACTTTAAGGAAACTCCAAAAGAGACAAAGAACATTCCTCTCTGACTCTGGGCCTCCCTCCGTGCATGGCTCTAAATCTCCGAGCAGACATCGGTGTGGATGTTTACTCTTCTTCCTAAACAGCGATTGGCTGAGACCAAATAGTATGTTCGAAGAGAGTCCGTTCTCAACGTTATAAACCATTCTTGGTGACACCTAAGTTGACCTTGGACCTCCCTGGACATCTTGGACCCCTCATCCACTCCAGATGTGGTCTCTGTCCACACAGAAAACCCACAAACCTTTTAAAACTGAAACTCTTTAAATGAAACACTTCTAACAATGTGATATCATATCCTGTCATGACAAATGCTTTCTAATGATGTGACTTGTGTGTTTTTAAAATCCCCAAGTTAGGAGAAAGTTGGGTTATTATTACTCTGTGTTATTTTATCACTCTGTTTCATTGAAGAATGCTTATGATAGGATTTCTACACCTTAAGTTTAGTTGCAAACCATCTTAAAGGCATGTTAACTTGTATGTCTAAAGTTAACTACCTCTATTTTGTTTTATTGACTGTTTAATAGAATTTGAATTGTTTAATTCTTTCTTATACTTTAGATATACAGTATTTGGTATCAAATTGATCACCATGAGATTTTCTATCCAGTTGGAGTGCTTATATTGGATGTTTAATCAAAATACAACTTAATATTGGCCAAGTATTAGTTGATAAAGCGTTGTTAACTCATCCAAAAGCCCTCCCCCTGCGAGTAGACAAAACAGAGAAACATGCGTTCTTCTCCTCTCTTCTTCTCTTCGCTGCTCTTCTCTTCTCTTGTCCGTCTCCTTCTTCCTCCTCGTTCTTCGCCACCACTTTTGATTTTGGCTCACATATTTTTCCTTAGTTTTTGTCTAAGTTTTGTGACATGCCCGCCGATTCTTTCTTTATAAGCCAGTAAGACTTCAAAGATTTACTTCATAGTAAATTGACTTTTTCTAATTAATTTCAGGATAGTATTCGTATGGCCGACGAATTCTTGATTTTTGGAATTAGTTACAAATCAACTTTTTTTATATACAATCGAGACACCAACGCCCAAGCTCCAGCGTAAAATCTTGAGCAGAACCTGCCAGTCCAATCTGAGACTTCTCTCCTGGGAAACCTGGGACCAGCTCACGTCTGAACAACCTCTCTGGATCCATCCCCCTCGGTAGAGTGTGGACCAACCCTCTGGGACGACACCCAGAACCAGAACAGTCCTTCAGATTCTCCAGTAGCTCGGACCAGATGAGGCCCAATCCAGACAACACTTCGTAAGAGGCGGTTCTATCTTCTTTCAGATGGGCTTGAGTGTGTCTTGGTTCAATTCTCTAATAATTTCCCCTTGATTTGACCTTTTACAAGTAGGTTAATTCGGAAATTAATCCACTATAACCACTCCATATGCTTAAATGTTCCTTGAGGGTTCATATCTTCTTTCTTGATTGACAGCATCATTGATTTAGTATCTCTGACATTTATTCCTTCTTAAGTGTTTATTTTATTTTTGTCTTATATATTCATTTTAATAAATCACCCTTATATATTTAAAGTTCTGTCTGTTGGTATTCTATTTGGAAGATTGACATCACTGCATGAGAGTTCTGTCTTTAGATTTGAGATTGATTAAACAACCGAAGTTTGACTTAATTGATTAAACTGATAAGTTTGACTTAATTGATTTATCTAATTTAAATGAAATAAATTAATAAATCAGCTAATTAAGTTAATTTTGCCTTTTTTGTATAAAAAGGATGGTGCCCCCTTTAATTAACGAGAGCAAACCTGGTTATTAAATGAATATTAATTACTTTAATTAATATCCAGTAATATCCAGAAAATAATCACTACATTAGGTACAGTCTGTTCAGTTTATCATAGGACAAATTAAGAAACTTGAAGCTCCTTGAGCCACAATGGCAGAAGTTTTAACCCTTGTATTATGTTCTTGCCCCCCCTTACTTAGGTGTTCCCAGTCAAATTTGATCAGTCTGGTTTAACCTCTCTTATATTAAGACAATAAATATCATTCAAGTATAATCATCACCAGATTTTATTTAACACCTTTTCTACACTGTAAAAAAATATCAGATTTACTCTAAAATGCCGGCAGCTGTGATTGCCTGGAATACACTGTAAAAAATAATGGGGGATCTGTACAAGACAATACGGTATGTTAGTTGGGTAACCTTAAATTTAACTGAAATTAACTTTTTTTTTACTGAAAATCGCTATATAAAACAAAAATATTGTAAACCATTATACAGTCATTTTCAGTGAAAAACATTTTCCGTTGACATTTACAGTAAGTTGATGCAAAAACAACGGTGATAGTTGTTTTTACAGTAATTTGTTGTTAATTTAACAGAAATATGATAAACCCTGTTACAATAAATAACTTTAGAAATAACAGAAATATGGCAAACCTAATTAAAGTCTATGTCAATAAAAAACACAGTAAAATTGTATAACATTTAATTTTGACCAGTTAAATTTCACAGTAAATCCCTGGTAACCACAGCTGTCGGTATTTTACTGTTAAAAATACAGCACAATACATGATAAACACAAGTGGTATGGTGTAGATTTTACATTAGCAACTACTAAATCTCTTTGTTTAAAGTGGTCCAGATTTTAACCCAGGTACAGATCATTACAGATAATTAGCAAGAAAATGTTACTTAACATCTTTGAAAAAGACTGAACAGATCTTATTGTCTGTATATTCACAAAGGCGTGTAGGTATTGAGAATACAGCATGTCCACATATATGACTGGCAAACCAAGGTAGAATGATTAAACAGGAAACAGTCACTTTCCCCTGACTGATCAAGAGTAACGAGTCACTCAGTTCAGACTTTGTTGAAGAAAGCACTTTAACATGGAGTGGAGTTTCAAATGCACATGGTGATGTAGATACAGGCTCTGCTAGAGGACTCAGCTGTTGTCCATCAGGTGTTCACTTCAGACTAGCAGGAACCTCTCTGCAGCAAAAAAAATGGTGTTTGCCAAACCTAGAAATCAGCAAAACCTTAATTCAAAAATAAGCTGCTATAATTAATGACTTCTTAAGTGTTAAGTTTTCAGGTCTTAAATCAATTCACATAAAATCAAAGCAGAGACTCAAAACAACCCAAAAATAAAAATTATCAAAGTTTGCTATTCATTTATCATGGAACTTGAAGTTAATGACTGATTGTGATAAAAAGATCTAGTCCCTGTAATTAAATCTGTGTTATTATATCATTATTATTATTATCATTTATGTATTGAACTGCTCACCTGGAAAATGCACCTGAGACAGATTAAGGTTTGTGTCTTTTCATTTGTTTTTTGTTGAAATGAACAAAATCACTGCTTACCTCTTACTGAATCTCTGGGTGAAGACTTGACTGAAGACAGGAGAGTCTCAGTCAGACATAAAAGTTCCCATCATCTCAACTTGAGGACTCACAGTTTGACAATGGAGGCTTCATTGTGGACCGACTTGATCCCTTCTGCATTTTGAAAGACAGCAAAACAAAAATGAAATACACCAGTAAATAAATTTATCAACTTTGACAATAATGAGTCAAGAAACCACTATAACAAGATAATAACTGCAAAACAAGTTTCCCTATACTGCACAGGGTGGGTTTGTGTTGTTTCCCACACTCTCCTGCAACATCACAGTTCACAGCACTATGTGTAAAACTGGAAACTCTTATTGACAGTTCAGCTGTAGGCTAAGTTATAGCTCAAGTTTCTGATAATTAAGATGCCAAGCAAGCATTATACAACGGTGTGGTAATTTGTAATTATTTGCTTTTGGCTGGTTTTTCCAAAATACTTAAATGTATTTTTTTTCTGGTACAAGATCATTTAAACCAGGTGCATGGCTAACCCCATACCTGATAGCCAAAAGTCCTTAATTTCTGAAAACCATCTGAATTCTACTGTATGTGAAGATGTCCCCATGTCATGAAAAACACAAAATAACTGAAATTGAAGCCGCAAGCGGCGATGATCGGGCCCTCGCCCCCCACGCGCCCGCTGGGACCTGCAGCTTCCGCAGCATATTGCTTCCGCCAAATGCTTCTGTTGTGAAATGTTAGTGCCACTTAATGTTTTTCGGACGACATGTCGCAACCGCTGCATGTTGTTGCCACCAGATGTATGTAAATGATGACATGTAATGACATATCTAATGGTTGTAGTGATTGGATTAGCAGAGAATTAAGCTCATAGATGTGTTAGGAGGTGGACCTTGATCATGCTTGTGAATTTTGGAGCAGATTGGACCTTAAATGAAGGAGTTAGAGTGATTTCCTGGTTCATGGCGATCAGTAAAGTTTGAGGCTGCGGCATCGCCACACCGTTTCACCTAAGGACACGATCTCAACACTGATGCTTCATGAAGGTGTGAAGAGCCTTTCTGAGAATATTTGAAAAAAAGATTTTGAAAAACGGAGGAGATTTTAATGCTAGAATAAAATATAACACTTCCTGTTACCAGCAGGGGGCGCTACATTTGAGACTAAAAGAAAGTATATAGATATACTCAGGCAGGGACAGTGAACATGTGTACATGTTTTGGTCCAGATCTAAGATGTTACTAGAGAGTTATTAAGGTTTACGCGTTTTCCAGAAATGGTAAACTTTGGGCGTCCTTCCTGGCCACGCCCATTGACCAACGAAACATCTTTTAACAACTTTTCATCCTAGGTGTGTCTAGTAAACACAAACTAAATCTGGAATTGATCCGATAAAAAACCTAGGAGGAGTTCGTTGAAATGTGAGTGTTAAAATGGCAAAAATCGAAATTTCAACGTTAATTTACGAACTTCCTGTTGAGAATTCCCGATGACAATTTATATATCTGTGATCGGGGTGGCCTGGAGATTATGCCCAAAAAATTTTGTGCAAATCGGAGTTAGTGAAAAATTTGCCAAATTTGGGCGTGGTTCCTGGCCACGCCCATTGACTTACGAAATTTCTTTTAACAACTTTTCATCTTCAAGGTGTCTAGTATACACAAGCCAAATTTGGAGTTGATCCCATGAAAACCCTGGGAGGAGTTCGTTCAAATACGTACACAGGAAATTGCCAAAGTGCCACATTCAAAGCTAATTTGCGACCTTCCTGTTTGGAATTGACCATGGTCGTAAGAGACTTTTTTGTAGCGCCAGACATGATAGTCATGCTCTAAAAATTTCAGGCTGATCCGTGAAAGTAGCCAGAGGGGCTGCTGTTTATGGCCACTAGGGGGCGCTATGGTGCACTTTTTTTTGCGCAAAAACTGGATTCATAAATTTTTCGGGGGGGCTAATTTTTGGGCCTAGGCGAGTTCGCGTTTATCTCAAGTTGAAGGCACGCAATTTGGGGTTAAAGAGGGGGGAGAAAAAAAACAAAAAAACAAAAACAAATTAAAGCCGCAAGCGGCGATGATCGGGCCCTCGCCTCCCATGCGTCCGTTTGGCCTTATTGACTCCGCCACATATTGCTTCCACCAAATGCTGCTGTTGCGAAACGGTGGTGCTGCTAAATGTTGCTGGCCCCACGTCACAACCGCTGCATGTTGCTGCCACCATATACAAGCAGGTATTTGAAATATGAAACACAGCTAATGCCCAGTGGCACTGTTCCTATGTCACAGGCACTTCATGTGAAGCAATACCTGCCTCAGCAAATAGCCACAACATAGATATGGTTAGGCCTGTACAGCATACAGATGAATGATGGCAATGATTCAGTGTAGAGCTGGGCCAAGAAGAGTTGGTCAATAAAAGAAAAAAATAATGGCTCAATAATTAGGATTAACAGTGTCAGATCACCAGCATGAGAAAATGTCTTCCACAACTTAAAACAGCAACATACAGAGCCTATGAGCATTATATCAGACCATGTGATGCGACCAATATCACAAATGTCTCTTGAACACTTTTAACCTCAGTGTAACTCAGTGAATAAAGATGATGACATGTCAACAATCTATCAGAAAGTTTCTCACTCTAAGCAGGGAGGTGGGACCATGATTGATAGATCTCTGAGGTTGGTTTGTAGAGCTGGGCCACGAAGAGTTGGTCAATAAAAGAAAAAAGTAATGGCTCAATAATTAGGATTAACAGTGTCAGATCACCAGCATGAGAAAATGTCTTCCACCACTTAAAACAGAACCATAAAGAGCCTATGAGCATTATGTCAGACCATGTGATGCGACCAAGATCACAAGTGTCTCTTGAATGAAATATTTTATTTTCAGAACTTTTAACCTGAGTATCAGAAAATTTCTCACTCTAAGCAGGGAGGTGGGAGCATAACTGATAGATCTCTGAGGTTGGTGTGGAGTGAGGTGGGGGAAGGGTTAATTGGTATGTGAGCTATCCTCAGATCAGTCTGAGGGGGGGGAGGAAGGGGGAAAGCTTTCGTCCACAATCAGGCAGATTTAAAGCATGTTTTAAAGTGTTTATGACATAAACACTGCTTGTGTCTGTTAGATGGTGCTTTTCCTATAACCCAAATTTATGTTTAAATTAAA
Organism: Scarus forsteni; assembly: GCA_036419115.1. Taxonomy (NCBI): domain Eukaryota; kingdom Metazoa; phylum Chordata; class Actinopteri; order Labriformes; family Labridae; genus Scarus; species Scarus forsteni. The sequence continues at coordinate 33,110 of JAZDUH010000218.1, read as the reverse complement.
AAAATAAATCCAGAGTGGAACTGTGATCATATTAGTTGAATTTGGGGAAGATTTGATTATTTATAACATTAAATGCAATTAATGTATTTTCTAGAGCTTGGTGAGATTGCAGTAGCAGAGAATTGAGCTTATAGATGTGTTAGGAGGTAGAACTTGATCATGTTTGTGGATTTTGAAGCAGATTGGTCTTTAAATGAAGGAGTTAGAGTGATTTCCAGGTTCATGGCGATCAGTGAAGTTTGAGGCATCGCCATGGCCACACCCTTTCACCTGAGGACACGAACTCAACACTGATGCTTCATGAAGGTGTGAAGGCCCTTTCTGAGAATATTTGAAAAAAATATGTTGAAAAATAGAGGAGATTTTAATGATAGAGTAAAACATCAGACTTCCTGTTACCAGCACGGGGCGCTATATTTGAGAGTGAAATAAAGCTTATAGATTAACTCAGGCACGGACAGTGAACATGTGTACTTGTTTTGGTCCGGATCTAACATATTGCTAGAGAGTTATTAAGGTTTACGTGTTTTCCAAAAATGGTCAACTTTGGGCGTCCTTCCTGGCCACGCCCATTGACTTACGAAATATCTTTTAATAACTTTTAATCGTCAATGTGTCTTGTATAGAGAAACCAAATCTGGAGTTGATCCAATAAAAAACCTAGGAGGAGTTCGTTCAAATGCGAGCGTTAGAATCGCGAAAATCGGAATTTCAACGTTAAATTCCGAACTTCCTGTTGGGAATTTCCCATGACAATTTATATATTTGTGATCGTCTTGGCCTGGAGATTATGCCCAAAACATTTTGTTCAATTCGGAGTTAGTGAAAAATTTGCCAAATTTGGGCGTGGTTTCTGGCCACGCCCATTGAGCTACGAAAAATCTTTTAATAACTTTTGATCGTCAATGTGTCTAGTATACACAGTCCAAATCTGGAGGTGATCCGATAAAAACTCTAGGAGGAGTTCGTTCAAATACGTACGCCCAAACGCGACTCTCAACGCTAATTTGCGAACTTCCTGTTTGAAATTGACGATGGCCGTAAGAGACTTTTTTGTAGGTCTGGGCATGATAGTTAAGCCTTAAAAATATCAGGTCGATACGTGAAAGTAGCCGGAGGGGCTGCAGTTTAAGGCCACTAGGGGGCGCTATGGCACACTTTTTTTTGTGCAAACACTGGATTCATGCAATTTTCGGCGTGACTAATTTTTGGGCCTAGGCGCGTTCGCGTTTATCTCAAGTCCAAGGCACGCAATTTGGGGTCAAAGTGGCGGGAGAAAAAAAAAAATAATAATAATAATCTTAGCGATTACAATAGGGCCTTCGCCGGCCTGCGGTCAGGCTCGGGCCCTAATTAAAGCCGCAAGCGGCGATGATCGGGCCCTCGCCCCCCACGCGCCCGTTGGACCTTGCCGCTACCGCCACATATTGCTGTCGCCAAATGCTGCAGTTGTGAAACTTTGGTGCCGCTAAATGTTGTTCGCGCCACATGTCGCAACCGCTGGATGTTGCTGCCACCACATATTGTAATTAATGACATATCGAATGGTTGTTGCGATTGCAATAGCAGAGCATTAAGCTCATAGATGTGTTAGGACGTGGACCTTGATCATGCTTGCGAATTTTGAAACAGATTGGACATTAAATGAAGGAGTTAGAGTGATTTCCAGGTTCATGGCGATCAGTGAGGTTTGAGGCTTCACCATGGCCACACCGTTTCACCTCAGGACACGATCTCAACACTGATGCTTCAGGAAGGTGGGAAGACCCTTTCTGAGTATATTTGAAAGAAATATCTTGAAAATTCCAGGAGATTTTAATGATAGAGTAAAACATCAGACTTCCTGTTACCAGCAGGGGGCGCTATAGTTGATAGTGAAACAATGCATATAGAGTAACTCAGGCAGGGACAGTGAACATGTGTACTTATTTTGGTCCAGATCTAAGATGTTACTAGAGAGTTATTAAGGTTTACGTGTTTTCCAAAAATGGTCAACTTTGGGAGTCATTCCTGGCCACGCCCATTGATGTACAAAAAATCTTTTAACAACATTTCATCGTCAATGTGTTTAGTATACACAAACCAAATCTGGAACTGATCCGATAAAAAACCTAGGAGGAGTTCGTTCAAATGCAAGCGTTAGAATGGCAAAAATTGGAATTTCAACGTTAATTTACGAAGTTCCTGTTCGGAATTCCCTATGACAATTTATATATCTGTGATTGTCATGGCCTGGGGATTATACCCAAAAAATTTTGTGCAAATCGAAGTCAGTGAAAAATTCGCCAAATTTGGGCGTGGTTCCTGGCCACGCCCATTGACCTACGAAATGTCTTTTAACAACTTTTCATCATCAAGGTGTCTAGTATACACAATCCAAATTTGGAGTTGATCTGATAAAAACCCTAGGAGGAGTTCGTTCAAATACGTACCCAGGAAATCGCCAAAACGCGACATTCAACGCCGATTTGCGAACTTTCTGTACGGAATTGACGATGGTCGTAAGAGACTTTTTTGTTGGTCCGGGTATGATAGTTATGCCCTCCAAATTTCAGGTTGATACGTGAAAGTAGCCGGAGGGGCTGCAGTTTACGGCCACTAGGGGGCGCTGTGGCGCACTTTTTTTTTTGCAATCAGTGGATTCATAAAATTTTCACCATGTCTGACAATTTGGGGTGGGGCCGGGTCGCGTATAACTCAAGGTGAAGGCACGCAATTTGGGGTTAAAGAGGCTGGAGAAGAAAAAGAAAAATAATTAAAGCCGCAAGCGGCGATGATCGGGCCCTCGCCCCCCATGCGCCCGTTGGGCCCTGTCGCTACCGCCGTATATTGCTTCCGCCAAATGCTGCTGCTGCGACATGTTGGTGCTGCTAAATGTTGCTGGCTCCACATCTAGCAACCGCTGCATGTTGCTGAAACCACATTTATGTATTTTATGACATATCTAAAGCTTGATGTGATTGGAGTAATAGAGCATTAAGCTTATAGATGTGTTAGAAGTTGGACCGTGGTCAAGCTTGTGAATTTTGAAGCAGTTTGGACCTTAAATGAAGGAGTTAGAGTGATTTCCAGGTTCATGGCGATCAGTGAAGTTTGAGGCTTCGCCATCGCCACACCGTTTCACCTCAGGACACAACCTCATCACTGATGCTTCATGAAGGTGTGAAGACCCTTTCTGAGAGTATTTGAAAAAAATTTGTTGAAAAAACGAGGAGATTTTAATGATAGAGTAAAACATCAGACTTCCTGTCACCAGCAGGGGGCGCTATATTTGAGAGTGAAACAAAGCATATAGCTTAACTCAGGCAGGGACAGTGAACATGTGTACATGTTTTGGTCTGGATCTAACATATTGCTAGAGAGTTATTAAGGTTTACGTGTTTTCTAAAAATGGTCAACTTTGGGCATCCTTACTGGCCACGCCCATTGACTTACGAAATATCTTTTAATAACTTTTCATCGTCAATGTGTCTGCTATACACAATCCAAATCTGGAGTTGATCCGATACAAAACCTAGGAGAAGTTCGTTCAAACGCGAGCGTTAAAATGGCGAAAATCGGAATTTCAACGTTAATTTACGAACTTCCTGTTTTGACTTTCCCATGACAATTTATATTTTTGTGATCGGCTTGGCCTGGAGATTAAGTCCCAAAAATTTTGTGCAAATCGGAGTTAGTGAAAAATTCGCCATATTTGGGCGTGGTTTGTGGCCACGCCCATTGAGCTATGAAAGTTCTTTTAATAACTCTTGATCGTCAAGGTGTCTAGTATAAACAATCCAAATCTGGAGTTGATCCGATAAAAACCCTAGGAGGAGTTCGTTCAAATACGTACCCTACAAATCGTGAAAATGCGACATTCAACGCCAATTTGCGAACTTCCTGTTCAGAATTGACAATGGTCGTAAGAGACTTTTTTGTAGGTCCTGGCATGACAGTGATGCCCTAAAAATTTCAGATCAATAGGTGAAAGTAGCTGGAGAGGCTGCAGTTTTAAGCCACTAGGGGGCGCTATGGAGTACATTTTTTGAGCAAACGTTGAATTCATAAATTTGTTGCCATGACTGAATTTTGGGACTAGGCGCATTCATGTTTATCTCAAGTGCAATACACGCAATTTGGGGCTAAAATGGGTGGGAATTCGCTGGATGATCCGGCCTTTTGGGCTCGGGTCCGAATAAAGATCAGACTTCCTGTTACCAGCAGGGGGGGCAATATTTGAGAGTGAAATAAAGCATATAGATTTACTCAGGCACGGACAGTGAACATGTGTACATGTTTTGGTCCGGATCTGACATATTGCTAGAGAGTTATTAAGGTTTACGTGTTTTCCAAAAATGGTCAACTTAGGGCGGCCTTCCTGGCCACGCCCATTGACTTACAAAAAATCTTTTAATAACTTTTCATCATCAATGTGTCTAGTATACACAAACCCAATCTGGAATTGATCCGATAAAAACCCTAGGAGGAGTTCGTTCAAATGCGAGCCTTAGAATCACGAAAATCGGAATTTCAACGTTAATTTATGGACTTCCTGTTCGGAATTCCCGATGACAATTATATATCTTTGGAAAGGTCTTGGCCTGGTGGTTATGCCCAAAAAAGTTCATGCAAATCGGAGTTAGTGAAAAATTCGTCAAATTTGGGCGTGGTTTGTGGCCACGCCCATTGACGTACGAAAAATCTTTTAATAACTTTTGATCGTCATTGTGACTAGTTTGGACTGACTAAATCTGGAGTTGATCCAATTAAAACCCAAGGAGGAGTTCGTTCAAATACGTACCCTGCAAATCACCAAAATGCGATTCTCAACGCTAATTTGCGAACTTCCTGTTCGGAATTGACCATGGTCATAAGAGACTTTTTTGTAGGCCCGGGCATGATACTTATCCCCAAAAAATTTCAGGTGGATATGTGAAAGTTGCCAGAGGGGCTGCAGTATAAGGCCACTAGGGGGCGCACACATTTTTTGTGCAAACACTGGATTAATCCGATTTTTGGCGTGACTAATCTTTGGGCCTAGGCTCGTTCGCGTTTATCTCAAGTTGAAGGCACGCAATTTGGGGTTAAAGAGGCTGGAGAACAAGAAAAATAATAATTAAAGCCGCAAGCGGCGATGATCGGGCCCTCGCCCCCATGCGCCCGTTGGGCCTTGTCATCACCGCCACATATTGCTTCCAACAAATGCTGCTGTGGCGAATAGGTGCCGCTAAATGTGGTTGGCCCCATATGTCCCAAATGCTGCATGTTGCTGCCACCACATACAAGCAGGTATTTGAGATATAAAACAGCAGGGGGTGCTATATTTGAGAGGGAAACAAAGCATATGGATTAACTCAGGCACATACAGTGAACATGTGTACATGTTTTGGTCCAGATCAAACATTGTACAAGAGAGTTATTATTAATGTTTACGTATTTTACAAAAATGGTGAACTTTGGGTGTGGTTCCTGGCCACGCCCATTGACCTATGAAAATTTTTTAAATATCTTTTCATCATCAATGTGTCTAGTATACACTATCCAAATCTGGAGTTGATCCGATAAAAACCCTAGAAGGCGTTAGTTCAAATCGCACTGCAAATCACCAAAATGCGACTTTCAACGCTAATTTGCAAACTTCCTGTTCGAATTGACCATGGTCATAAGAGACTTTTTGTAGGTCCGGGTATGATAGTTTTGCCCTAAAAATTTCAAGTCTGTAGGTGAAAGTAGCTGGAGGGGCTGCAGTTTTAAGCCACTAGGGGCGCTATGGAGCACATATTTTTTGCAGGCACTGGAATCATAAATTTTTGCCGTGACAGAATTTTGAGGATAGATGCGTTTGCATTTATCTCAAGTGCAATACACGCAATTTGGGCCTAAAATTGGTGGGCCGTCCTGACCGATCGGGCCATTCGGCTCGGGCCCTTATAAAGTTTGAGACTTCACCATCGCCAAAACTTTTACAGAAGGACACGATCTCAACACTGATGCTTCATGAAGGTGTGAAGACCCTTTGTATGAATATTCAAAAAAATATGTTGAAAAACGGAGGAGATATTAATGCTCAAGTAAAACATCATACTTCCTGTTACCAGCAGGGGGCGCTATATTTGAGAGTGAAACAAAGCATATTGATTTACTCAGGCAGGGACAGTGAACATGTGTACATGTTTTGGTCCGGATCTAACATTTTACAAGTGAGTTATTAAGGTTAACGTGTTTTCAAAAAATAGTGAAATTTAGCCGTTCTTCCTGGCCACGCCCATTGAGTTACGACAAATCTTTTAATAACTTTTCATCATCAATGTGTCTAGTATACACAATCCAAATCTGGAGTTGATTCGATAAAAAACGTAGGAGGAGTTTGTTCAAATGCGAGCCTTAGAATCTCTAAAATCAGAATTTCAACGTTGATTTACGAACTTCCTGTTCGGAATTCCCTATGACAATTTATATATTTGTGAAGGTCCTGGCCTGGGGATTTTGCCTAAAAAATTTCATGCAATTCGGAGTTAGTGAAAAATTCACCAAATTTGGGCGTGGTTTCTGGCCACGCCCACTGACTTACAAAAAATCTTTTAATAACTTTTCATCGTCAATATGTCTAATATACACAATCAAAATCGGAGTTGATCCGATGAAAAACCTAGGAGGAGTTCGTTCAAATGCGAGCATTAGAATCGCGAAAATCCGAAATTTAATGCTAAGTTGCGAACTTCCTGTTTGGAATTGACCATGGTTGTAAGAGACTTTTTTGTAGGTCCTGACATGATAGTTATGCCTTAAAAATTTCAGGTCGATACTTGAAAGTTGCCGGAGGGGCTGCAGTTTAAGGCCACAAGGTGGCGCTATGGCGCACTTTTTTTTGTGCAATGACTGGATTCATAAATTTTTCGGGGGGACTAATTTTTTGGCCTAGGCATGGTCGCGTTTATCTCAAGTTGAAGGCACGCTATTTGGGGTTAAAGTGGCGGAAGAAGGAGAATAATAATAATCCTAGCGATTCCAATAGGGCCTTCGCCGGCCGATTCGGCCATTTCGGCTCGGGCCCTAATTAAAGCCGCAAGCGGCGATGATCGGGCCCTCGCCCCCCATGCGCCCGTTGGGCCATGTGGCTACCGCCACATATTGCTTCCGCCAAATGATGCTGTGGCGAATATGTGCCACTAAATGTTGCTGGCACCACATGTCCCAACTGCTGCATGTTGCTGCCCCCACATACAAGCAGGTATTTGAGATATAAAACACAGCTAATGTTCCTATGTCGCAGGCACTTCATGTGAAGCAATACCTGTCTCAGCAAATAGCCACAACATAGACATGGTAAGGCCTGTACAGCATACAGATGAATGATGGCAATGATGACTCAAATGGATGTTATTCCTATTACCCAATTACATGTTTAAACATTGCATATCAGGTTAATGGTCAGTATTCAGCACATGGTTCATTAACTTTAGATGGATATTTAATTTTATTTGGACATATTGGATCGTTGGATATTTATCAACATAGCGAAGATGTTACATGTGCAAACATATGTAAGAGTGCAATCCTTTTAACTACAAACATGAACATCTGCCCTGCAGTAAATCGATGTGTGAATTAATTACTGCGTATTTTTGTCATGCAGAAAAGTACATTATTTGTTTTATTTCATTCAAGGAGAAATTTATTTCATAAATGCAATCAGTTGTTAAAATTCAGATTGTTTTCTTAATTTTGACATTGTGCAGAGTGACCTCTGGAATAAAAGTGCCTGACATTTGACATGTTGTTAAACTTACAGCTGACTGTTTTGAGGGACTCTATGTTTTTTGCTCTGTGTTTTCTACAAAAGACAGATGAACAAATATTTAAGCACATATATATGATTGAAATGAATACAACTATTGATAAATCACTGGCAAATGCATGCAAAGCTGAGGTGAATGCAATAGAATAACATTTGAGACTGTATAATAACGAACCAAGAAACCTAACTACAAACAGGGACTGTAAACAAATTACTCTCCCTAACAGTCACTGCCTCTGCCACACACACACACACACACACACACACACACACACACACACAAAATAAAATCTGCATGAAGCATCTAAAGTAAACAGAGAGCATTAAATAAAGAGAACATTAAATGAAGAGGATGTCATGCCAAGAATCTATTGTGTCTCACTCTGGGCAGGGAGGTGGGAGCTGACTCACAGATCTCTGAGGTTGGTGTGGGGTGAAGAAGGGGGTCTGAGGAGGGATCTCCTCAGCTCAGTCTGAGGAGATGGGGGAGGGGAAGGAAAGTTTCCTTCCACAATCAGGATGATTTTAAGCATGTTTTAAAGTGTTAATGGCATAAACACTGCAAGTGTCTGTTAGATAGTACTATTCCTATAAAGAAAATATATGTTTAAAATAAATAAAAAAATAAGTGCAGAGTTGAACTGTCATCATGTGTGTTGAATTTGGGAAAGATTGGATGATGTAGAACATGCATACTGTGAATTAATGTAATTTCTAGAGCTTGGTGCAATTGCAGTAGTAGAGAATCAAGCTCATAGATGTGTTAGGAGGTGGACATTGATAATTTTTGTGAATATTGAAGCAGATTGGACCTTAAATGAAGGAAATAGAGTGATTTCCAGGGTCATGGCGATCAGTGAAGTTTGAGGCCGCCATCGCCAAACTGTTTCACCTCAGGACACGGCCTCAACACTGATGCTTCATGAAGGTGTGAAGACCCTTTCTGAGAATATTTGAAAAAATTATGTTGAAAAACAGAGGAGATTTTAATGATAGAGTAAAACTTCAGACTTCTTGTTACCAGCAGGCGCTATGTTTAACAGTGAAACAATACATGTAGTTTAACTGAGGCCGGGACAGTGAACATGTGTACTTGTTTTGGTCCAGATCTAGCATATTACAAGACAGTTATTAAGGTTTCTGGCGTTTTCCAAAAATGGTCAACTTTGGGCGTCATTCCTGGCCACGCCCATTGACTTATGGACAATCTTTTAATAACTTTTCATCATCAATGTGTCTAGTATACATAACCCAAATCTGGAGTTAATCCGATAAAAAACCTAGGAGGAGTTCGTTCAAATGCGAGCATTAAAATCGCGAAAATCAGAATTTCAATGTTAATTTCCAAACTTCCTGTTCACATTTTCCTATGACAATTTATATATTTGTGATCGTCTTGGCCTGGAGATTATGCCCAAAAAATTTCGTTCAATTCGGAGTTACTGAAAAATTCACCAAATTTGGGCGTGGTTTCTGGCCACGCCCATTGACCTACGAAAAATCTTTTAATAACTTTTCATCGTCAAGGTGTGTAGTATACACAATCCAAATCTGGAGTTGATCCGATAAAAACTCTAGGAGGAGTTCGTTCAAATACGTTAGCCCTACTTAACGAAAATCAACGCTAATTTGCATACTTCCTGTACGGAATAGGCGATGGCCGTAGAGACTTTTTTGTAGGTCCAGGCATTATAGTTAAGCCCTAAAAATATCAGGTCAGTACGTGAAAATCGCAGGAGGGGCTGCAGTTTAAGGCCACTAGGGGGCGCTATGGCACACTTTTTTTTGTGCAAACACTGGATTCATAAATTTTTCGGCGGGACTAATTTTTGGGCCTAGGCGCGGTCGCGTTTATCTCAAGTCCAAGGCACGCAATTTGGGGTTAAAGTGGCGGGAGAAAAAAAAAAAAAATAATAATAATAATAATAATCGGAGCGATTACAATAGGGCCTTCGCCGCTACGTCGGCTCGGGCCCTAATAATTAAAGCCGCAAGCGGCGATGATCGGGCCCTCGCCCCCATGCGCCCGTTGGGCCGTGTCGCCACCGCCGCATATTGCTGTCGCCAAATACTGCAGTTGCAAAACATTGGTGCGGTAAAATGTTGCTGGCGCCACATGTTGCAACCACTGCAGATTGCTGCCGCCACATGTATGTAATTTATGACATATCCAAAGATAGATTTGATTGGAGTAGCAGAGAATTAGACTTATAGATGTTTTAGGGGGTGGACCTTGATCATGCTTGTGAATTTTGAAGCAGATTGGACCTTAAATGAAGGAGTTGGAGTGATTTCCAGGTTCATGGCGATCAATGAAGTTTGAGGCTTCGCCATCGCCACACCGTTTAACCTAAGGACACAACCTCAAGACTGATGCTTCATGAAGGTGTAAATACCCTTTCTGAGAATATTTTTAAAAAATATGTTTAAAAACAGAGGAGATTTTCATGAAAGAGTAAAACATCAGACTTCCTGTTACCAGCAGGGGGCGCTATATTTGAGAGTGAAACAAAACATATAGATTAACTCAGGCAGGGACAGTGAACATGTGTACTTGTTTTGGTCCAGATGTAACATATTACTAGAGAGTTATTAAGGTTTAGGTGTTTTCCAAAAATGGTGAACTTTGGGCGTCCTTCCTGGCCACGCCCATTGACTTAGGAAATATCTGTTAACAACTTTTGATCATCATTGTGTCTAGTATACACAGACCAAATCTGGAATTGATCCGATAAAAAACCTAGGAGGAGTTCGTTGAAATCACGAGCCTTAGAATCGCTAAAATCGGAAATTCAACGTTAATTTACGAACTTCCTGTTTGGAATTCCTATGACAAATTATATATCTGTGATCAGCTTGGCTTGGGGGTTATGCCCAAAAAATTTCGTGCAAATCGGAGTTAGTCAAAAATTCGCCATATTTGGGCGTGGTTTCTGGCAACGCCCATTGACCTACGAAAATTCTTTTAACAACTTTTCATCATCAAGGTGTGTAGTATACACGATCCAAATCTGGAGTTGATTCGATAAAAAACCTAGGAGGAGTTCGTTCAAATACGTACCCAGGAAATCGCCAAAACGCGACTTTCAACGCTAATTTGGGAACTTCCTGTTTGGAATTGACCATGGTCGTAAGAGACTTTTTTGTAGGTCCGGGCATGATAGTCATGCCCTAAAAATTTCAGGTCGATCCGTGAAAGTTGCCGGAGGGGCTGCAGTTTAAGGCCACTAGGGGCGCTATGGCGCACTTTTTTAGTGCAAACACTGGATTCATAAATTTTTCGAGACTGAATTTTTTTGGACCAGAAGCGTTAGGCGTTTATCTCAGGATTGAAGGCACGCATAATTTGGGGTTAAAGTGGCGAGAAGAAGGAGAAAATAATTAAAGCATAGCGGCGATGATCATTAAGACGCCATGCCCAGCCCTTGAATTCCCGTTGCTTTCGACCTGCTGCTACCGCCGCATAATGTTTTTGCAAAGCGCCATAGCCCAGCGATGTTCTTGAAACATTGGTGCCGTAAATGTTGCTGGCGCCACATATGCGCCCAACCACTGCATCTGCTGCCACCCTGCATTAATGTAATTTATGACATATGCAAAGTCATTGGCCATATTGTGATTTGTAACAGAAATATTAGTCCTACCTTTTTTTCATCCAAATATTTAGATTCTATGACCATGAAAACATACCATTGGCAACTGGATTCATAATGATATCTATTGTAGTTCTGTAGTTATTCACAGAAATCACTATTTTTGGAATGGCGGCCAGACGCTTATCTGGGTCAACAACAAAATGAAATCATTGTTCCTTTTCCCATGCTGAACATTTCCTGAAAGTTTGATCCAAATCCACCCATTAGTTTTTGAGTTATGTTGTTCACAGACTGACAGACGGACAGACAGACTTACAGACAGATGGACAGACATACGGACGGACAGACAAACAACAACTCTCCCAAAAATATAACCTTCTTGGCAGGGAACAAAAAAGACAAAGTGCAGAGTTGAACTGTGATCATGTGTTTTGGATGTGGGGTAGATTGGATCATTTATAACATGTTTATTGTATTTAATTAATGTAATTTCTGGAGCATGGTGCAGTAGCAGAGAATTAAAGTTATAGATGTGTTAGGAGGTGGACCTTGAACATGCTTGTGAATTTTGAAGCAAATTGGACCTTAACTTAAGGAGTGAGAGTGATTTCCAGGTTCATGGCGATTAGTGAAGTTTGAGGCTTCGCCATGGCCACACCGTTTCACCTCAGGACACAACCTCAACACTGATGCTTCATGAAGGTGTGAAGACCCTTTCTGAGAATATTTGAAAAAAATATGTTGAAAAACGGAGTAGATTTTAATGATAGAGTAAAACATCAGACTTCCTGTTACCAGCAGGGGGCGCTATATTTCAGAGTGAAACAAAGCATATAGTTGAACTCAAGCAGTAACAGTGAACATGTGTACTTGTTTTGGTCCAGATCTAACATATTACTAGAGAGTTATTAAGGTTTACGTGTTTTCGAAAAATGGCGAAATTTGGCCCTGCTTCCTGGCCACGCCCATTGACTTACGAAAAATCTTTTAACAACTTTTAATCGTCAATGTGTCTAGTATGCATAAACCAAATCTGGAATGGATCCGATAAAAATCCTAGGAGGAGTTCGTTCAAATGCGAGCCTTAAAATGGCAAAAATCGGAAATTCAACGTTAATTTACGAACTTCCTGTTCGGAATTCCCACAGACAATTTATATATTTGTGATCGTCTTGGCCTAGGGATTACGCCCAAAAAATTTCGTGCAAATCGGAGTTAGTGAAAAATTCGCCAAATTTGGGCGTGGTTTCTGGCCACGCCCATTGAGCTACGAAAATTCTTTTAATAACTTTTCATCGTCAGTGTGTCTAGTATACACGATCCAAATCTGGAGTTGATCCGATAAAAAACCTAGGAGGAGTTCGTTCAAATACGTACCCTGCAAATCGCCAAAACGCGACATTCAACGCTAATTTGCGAACTTCCTGTTTGGAATTGACCATGGTCGTAAGAGACTTTTTTGTAGGTCCAGCCATGATAGTTATGCCCTAAAAATTTCAGGTGGATTGGTGAAAGTTGCCGGAGGGGCTGCAGTTTAAGGCCACTAGGTGGCGCAGTGGCGCACTTTTTTTTGTTCAAACACTGGATTCATAAATTTTTCGCCGGGACTAATTTTTTGGCCTAGGCGCGTTCGCGTTTATTTCAAGTTGAAGGCACGCAATTTGGGGTTAAAGTGGCGGGAGAAGAAAAATAATTAAAGCCGCAAGCGGCGATGATCGGGCCCTCGCCCCCCATGCGCCCCTTGGGCCCTGTCGCTACCGCCACATATTGCTTTCGCCAAATACTGCTGTTGCGAAACATTGGTGACGCTAAATTTTGCTGGCACCACATGTCCCAACAGCTGCATGTTGCTGCCCCCACATACAAGCAGGTATTTGAGATATAAAAACAGCTAATGCCCATTGGTTGGCACTGTTCCTTTGTCCCAGGCACGTCATGTGAAGCAATACCTGTCACAGCAAATAGCCACACACACACAAACATGCAGACAGATGCTTCATGAAGGTGTGAAGACCCTTTCTGAGATTTTTTGAAGAAGTTACTATCCCTGACAGTCACTGCCTCTGCCACACACACACACACGCACACGCACACATACACAAAATAAAGTCTGAATGAAGCATCTAAAGTAAACAGATAACACTAAATAAAGAGGATGATGTGTCAAGAATCTATGGTTTCTCACTCTAAGCAGGGAGGTGGGAGCATGACTGACCCCACACCAACTCTGAGGTTGGTGTGGGGTGAAGAAGGGGGGTGGGCTAATTAGTATGTGAGGTAACCTCAGCTCAGTCTGAAGAGGAGGGGGAGGGAAGGATGATTTAAAACATGTTTAAGTGTTGTTGGCATTAACACTGCTTGTGTCTATTAGATGGTGCTATTCCTATAACACAAATATATGTTTAAATTAAAAAAATAAATCCAGAGTGGAGCTGTGATCATGTGTGTTGAATTTGGTGAAGATTGGAGTATTCATCACTTACATATGTAATTTATGTAATTTCTAGAGCTTAGTGCGATTGCAGTATCAGAGAATTGAGCTCATAGATGTGTTAGGAGGTGGATATTGATCAGGTTTGTGGATTTTGAAGCAGATTGGACCTTAAATGAAGGAAATAGAGTGATTTCCAGGTTCATGGCGATCAGTGAAGTTTGAGGCTTCGCCATCACCAGACCGTTTCACCTGAGGACACGACCTGAACACTGATGCTTCATGAAGGTGTGAAGGCCCTTTCTGAGAATATTTGAAAGAAATATGTTGAAAAACGGAGGAGATTTTAATGATAGAGTAAAACATCAGACTTCCTGTTACCAGCAGGGGGCTATATTTGAGAGTGAAATAAAGCTTATAGACATACTCAGGCAAGGACAGTGAACATGTGTACATGTTTTGGTCCGGATCTAACATATTGCTAGAGAGTTATAAAGGTTTACGTGTTTTCCAAAAATGGCGAACTTTGGCCGTCCTTCCTGGCCACGCCCATTGACTGAGGACAAATCTTTTAATAACTTTTCATCATCAATCTGTCTAGTATACACAATCCAAATCTGGAGTTGTTCCGATAAAAACCCTAGGAGGAGTTCGTTCAAATGCTAGCCTTAGAATCGGGAAAATCGGAATTTCAACGTTAATTTACGAACTTCCTGTTCGGAATTCCCTATGAAAATTATATATATCTGTGAAGGTCTTGGCCTGGTGATTATGCCCAAAATAATTTCATGCAAATCGGAGTTAGTGAAAAATTGGTCAAATTTGGGCGTGGTTTCTGGCCACGCCCATTGACTTACGAAAAATCTTTTAATAACTTTTCATTGTCAATGTGTCTAGTATGGACTGTTTAAATCTGGAGTTGATCCGATAGAAAACCTAGGAGGAGTTCGTTTAAATACGTACCCTGAAAATTGGCAAAATGCGAAATTCAACGCTAATTTGCGAACTTCCTGTTCCGAATTGACCATGGTCTTAAGAGACTTTTTTGTAGGTCCGGGCATGGTTGCTATGGCTTAAATATTTCAGGAAGATACTTGAAAGTCGCTGGAGGGGCTGCAGTTTAAGGCCACTAGGGGGCGCTATGGCGCACGTATTTTTGTGCAAACACTGGATTCATAAATTTTTCGGGCGGACTAATTTTTTGGCCTAGGCGCGATCGCGTTTATCTCAAGTTGAAGGCACGCAATTTGGGGTTAAAGAGGAGCGAGAAGAAGAAGGAGAAAAATAATTAAAGCCGCAAGCGGCGATGATCGGGCCCTCGCCCCCCACGCGCACGTTGGGACCTGCCGCTACCACCGCATATTGCTTCCGCCAAATGCTGCTGTTGCGAAGCGTTGGTGCCACTAAATGTAGAGCGCACCACATGTCACAACCGCTGCATGTTGCTGCAACCACATGTATGTAATTTATGATATATGGAATGCTTGATGTTATTGGAGTTGCAGAGAATTAAGCTTATATAAGTGTTAGGAGGTGGACCTTGATCATGTTTGTGAATTTTGAAGCAGATTGGACCTTAAATGAAGGAGTTAGATTGATTTCCAGGTTCATGGCGATCAGTGAAGTTTGAGGGCTTCATGGCCACACCGTTTCACCTCTGGACACCACCTGAACACTGATGCTTCATGAAGGTGTGAAGACCCTTTCTGAGAATATTTGAAAAAAACATGTGGAAAAACGGAGGAGATTTTAATGATAGAGTAAAACATCAGACTTCCTGTCACCAGCAGGGGGCGCTATATTTGAGAGTGAAACAAAGCATGTGGATTAACTCAGGCAGGGACAGTGAACATGTGTACTTGTTTTGGTCCAGATCTAACATATTACTAGAGAGTTATTAAGGTTTACGCGTTTTCCAAAAATGGTCAACTTTGGGCGTCCTTCCTGGCCACGCCCATTGACTTCTGAACAATCTTTTAATAACTTTTCATTGTCACTGTGTCTAGTATACACAATCCAAATCTGGAGTTGATCTGATAAAAACCCTAGGAGGAGTTTGTTCAAATACGTACCCTGCAAATCGCCAAAATGCGACCTTTATCGCTAATTTGCAAACTTCCTGTCCACAATTGACAATGGTCGTAAGAGACTTTTTTGTAGGTCCTGGCATGACAGTGATGCCCTAAAAATTTCAGATCCATAGGTCAAAGTAGCTGGAGGGGCTGCAGTTTTAAGCCACTAGGGGGCGCTATGGAGCACATATTTCTGAGCAAACACTGGATTCATAAATTTGTCGCCGTGACTGAATTTTGGGACTAGGCGCATTCACATTTATCTCAAGTGCAATACACGCAATTTGGGGCTAAAATGGGTGGGAATTCGCTGGATGATCCGGCCTTTTGGGCTTGGGCCCTAATAAAGTTTGAGACTTCGTCATCGTCTCACCCTTTAACTTCAGGACACAACCTGAAGACTGATGCTTCATGAAGGTGTGAAGACCCTTTCTGAGAATATTTGAAAAAACTATGTTGAAAAACAGAGGAGATTTTAATGATAGAGTAAAACATCAGACTTCCTGTTACCAGCAGGGGGCGCTATATTTGAGAGTGAAATAAAGCACATCGATTTACTCAGGCCCAGACAATGAACATGTGTACATGTTTTGGTCCGGATCTAACATTTTACTAGAGAGTTATTAAGGTTTACGTGTTTTCCAGAAATGGTGAACTTTGGGCGTCCTTCCTGGCCACGCCCATTGACTTACGAAAAATCTTTTAATAACTTTTAATCCTCCACGTGTCTAGTATACACAAACCAAATCTGGAATTGATCCGGTGAAAAACCTAGGAGGAGTTCGTTCAAATGCGAGCCTTAGAATTGCAAAAATGGGAAATTCAATGCTAATTTATGAACTTCCTGTTCGGAATTCCCATGACAATTGTATATCTTTGGATAGGTCTTGGCCTGGTGGTTATTCCTAAAAAATTTCGTGCATATCAGAGTTTGTAAAAAAATTCGCTAAATTTGGGCGTGGCCAGAAACCACGCCCATTTACTTACGAAAAATCTTTTAATAACTTTTCATCCTCATTGTATGTACTATACACAATCCAAATCTGGCATTGATTCGATAAAAACCCTAGTAGGAGTTCGTTCAAATACGTACCTTGCAAATCCCGAAAATGCGACTTTCAGCTCTAATTTGCGAACTTCCTGTTTGAAACTGACCATGGTCATAAGAGACTTTTTTGTAGGTCCAGGCATGATAATTAGGCCCTAAAAATTTCAGGTCAATGGGTGAAAGTTGCGGAGGGCTGCAGTTTAAATCCACTAGGGGGCGCTATGGCGCACTTTTTTTTGTGCAAACACTGGATTCATAAATTTTTCGGGGGGACTGAAGTTTGGACCTAGGCGCGTTCGCGTTTATCTCAAGTTGAAGGCACGCAATTTGGGGTTAAAAAAGGGGGAGAAGGAGAAAAATAATAATAACCCTAGCGATTCCAATAGGGCCTTCGCCGGCCGATCCGGCCATTCGGCTCGGGCCCTAATAATAATCTTAGCGATTACAATAGGGCCTTCGCCGGCCTGCGGTCGGGCTCGGGCCCTAATAATAATCCTAGCGATTACAATAGGGCCTTCGCCGCCGGCCCTTCGGGTCGGGCTCGGGCCCTAATAATAATCCGAGCGATTACAATAGGTCCTTCGCCGACCCCTACGGGTCGCGGCTCGGGCCCTAATTAAAGCCGCAAGCGGCGATGATCGGGCCCTCGCCCCCCACGCGCCCGTTGGGCCCTGTCGCTACCGCCTCATATTGCTTCCGCCAAATGCTGCTGTTGTTAAATGTTGGTGCCGCCAAATGATGCTGGCGCCACATGTCGCAACCGCTTCATGTTGCTGCCACCACATGCAAGCAGGTTTTTGAGATATTAACCACAGCTCATACCCAGTGGGTGGTACTGTTTCTATGTCTCAGGCGCTTCATGTGCAGCTACCTGCCTCAGCAAATAGCCACATCATTAATATGGTTTCTGGCCACACCCATTGAGCTACGGAAAATCTTTTAATAACTTTTCATCGTCAATGTGTCTGGTATCTACATTCCAAATCTGGAGTTGATCTGATAAAAACCCTAGGAGGAGCTTGTTCAAATACATACCCTGCAAATCGCCAAAATGCAACATTTAACGCTAATTTGCAAACTTCCTTTCCACAATTGACGATGGTCGTAAGAGACTTTTTTGTAGGTCCTGCCATGACAGTGAATCCCTAAAAATTTCAGATCCATAGGTGAAGTAGCTAGAGGGGCTGCAGTTTTAAGCCACTAGGGGGCACTATGGAGCACATTTTTTTGAACAAGCATTGGATTCACAAATTTGTTGCCGTGACTGAATTTTGGGACAAGGCACATTCACGTTTATCTCAAATGCAATACACGTAATTTGGGGCTAAAATGGCTGGGAATTCGCTGGATGATCCGTGCTTTTGGGCTCGGGTCCAAATAAAGTTTGAGACTTCGCCATCGTCTCACCCTTTAACTTCAGGACACGACCTTAACACTGATGCTTCATGAAGATGTGAAGACCCTTTCTAACAATATTTGAAGAAATATGTTGAAAATTCCAGGAGATTTTAATGATAGAGCAAAACATCAGACTTCCTGTTACCAGCAGGGGGCGCTATATTTGAGAGTGAAACAAAGCATATAGATATACTCAGGCACGGACAGTGAACATGTGTACATGTTTTGGTTTGGATCTAACATTGTACAAGAGAGTTATTAAGGTTTACGTGTGTTACAAAAATGGTCAACTTTGGCCGCTCTTCCTGGCCACGCCCATTGACTTACGAAAAATCTTTTAATAACTTTTCATCCTCAATGTATCTGCTATACATCATCCAAATCTGGAGTTGATCCTTTGAAAAAGCTAGGAGGAGTTCGTTCAAATGCGAGCCTTAGAATCGCCAAAATCGGAATTTCAACGTTAATTGACGAACTTCCTGTTCGGAATTCCCTATGACAATTATATATATTTGTGAAGGTCTTGGCCTGGTGGTTATGCTCAAAAAATTTCATGCAAATCGGAGTTTGTGAAAAATTCGTCAAATTTGGGCGTGGTTTTTATTGACTTACTGAAAAATCTTTTAATAACTTTTCATTGACAATGTGTCTAGTATGATCTGTTTAAATCTGGAGATGATCCGATAAAAACCTAGGAGGAGTTCGTTTAAATACTACCCTGGAAATTGGCAAAATGCGATTTTCAACGCTAATTTGCGAACTTCCTGTTCGGAATTGACCATGGTCATAAGAGACTTTTTTGTAGGTTGGGGCATGATAGCTAAGGCTTAAATATTTCAGGTTGATACTTGAAAGTAGCCCCAGGGGCTGCAGTTTTAATCCACTAGGGGGCGCTATGGCGCACGTATTTTTGTGCACACTCTAGAATCATAAATTTTTCGCCGGGACTAATTTTTGGGGCTAGGCGCGGTCGCGTATAACTCAAGTTGAGGGCACGCAATTTGGGGTTAAAGTGGAGCAAGAACTATAATAATAATTAAAGCCGCAAGCGGCGATGATCGGGCCCTCGCCCCCCACGCGGACGTTGGGACCTGCCGCTACCGCCACATATTGCTTCCCGAAATGCTGCTGTTAAGAAACATTGGTGCTGCTAAATGTTGCTGGCGCCAGATGTATAAGCAGTGCATGCTGCTGCAACCACACGAATGTAAATTATGACATATGTAAAGGTTGATGCGATTGGAGTACCAGAGAATTAAAGTTATAAATGTGTTAAAGGGGAGACCTTGATCATTTTTGTGAATTTTGAAGCAGATTCGACCTTAAATGAAGGAGTGAGAGTGATTTCCAGGTTCATGGCGATCAGTGAAGTTGAGGCTTCGCCATGGCCACACCCTTTCACCTGAGGACACGACCTCAACACTGATGCTTCATGAAGGTGTGAAGACCCGTTCTGAGAATATTTGAAAAATATTTGTTGAAAAACGGAGGAGATTTAAATGATCAAGTAAAACATCAGACTTCCTGTTACCAGCAGGGGGCGCTATATTTGAGTGTGAAACAAAGCATATAGATTAACTCAGGCACGAACAGTGAACATGTGTCCATGTTTTGATCAAGATGTAACATATTACTAGCGAGTTATTAAGGTTTACGTGTTTTCCAAAAATGGTCAACTTTGGGCGTCCTTCCTGGCCACGCCCATTGACTTACGAAAATTCTTTTTACAACTTTTCGTCATCAGTGTGTGAAGTATACACAGACTAAATCTGGAGTTGATCCGATAAAAAACGTAGGAGGAGTTCGTTCAAATGCGAGCCTTAGAATCGCAAAAATCGGAAATTCGACGTTAATTTACGAACTTCCTGTTTGGAATTCCCAATGACAAATTATATATCTGTGATCGGGTTGGCTTGGGGGTTATGCCCAAAAAATTTTGTGCAAATCGGAGTTAGTCAAAAATTCGCCATATTTGGGCGTGGTTTGTGGCCACGCCCATTGACCTACAAGAATTCTTTTAACAACTATCCATCGTCAAGGTGCCTAGTATACATGATCCAAATCTGGAGCTGATCCGATTAAAACTGTAGGAGGAGTTCGTTGAAATACGTACCCAGGAAATCGCCAAAACGCGACATTCAACGCTAATTTGCGGACTTCCTGTTTGGAATTGACCATGGTCGTAAGAGACTTTTTTGTAGGTCCGGGCATGATAGTTATGCCCTAAAAATTTCAGGTCGATCCGTGAAAGTTGCCGGAGGGGCTGCAGTTTAAGGCCACTAGGGGGCGCTATGGCGCAATTTTTTTCGTGCAAACACTGGATTCAAAAATTTTTTCGGGGGTCTAATTTTTTGGCCTAGGCACGTTCGCGTTTATCTCAAGTTGAAGGCACGCAATTTGGGGTTACTTTATGAAATAATAATAATAATAATAAATTAAAGCCGCAAGCGGCGATGATCGGGCCCTCGCCCCCATGCGCCCGTTGGGCTCTGTGGCTGCCGCCGCATATTGCATCCTTCAAATGCTGCTTTTGCGAAATGCTGGTGTTGCTAAATAATGCTGGCGCCACATGTTGCATTCGCTGCATGTTGCTGCCACTAAATGCAAGCAGGTTTTTGAAATATAAAACACAGGTAATGCCCAGTGGGTGGCACTGTTCCTATGTCGGAGGTATCTACATTCCAAATCTGGAGTTGATCCGATAAAAAACCTAAGAGAAGTCCGTTCAAATACGTATCCCGCAAATCACTAAAATGCGACATTCAACGCTAAATTGCGATTTTGCTGTTAGGAATTGACAATGGTCATAAGAGAGTTTTTTGTAGGTCCTGGCATGATAGTTATGCCCTAAAAATTTCAGATGTATAGGTGAAAATAGCTGTAGAGGCTGCAGTTTGAAGTCACGAGGGGGCGCTATGGAGCACATTTTTTTGTGCAAACACTGGATTCATAAATTTTCCGCCATGACTGAAATTTTGGGTTAGGTTTCTTGGGTTTATCTCAAGTGCAACACACACAATTTGGGGCTAAAATAGGTGGGAATTCGCTGGCCGATCCGGCCTTTTTGGCTCGGTCACTAATAAAGTTTGAGACTTCACCATTGCCGCACCCTTTAACCTCAGGACACGACCTCAACACTGATGCTTCATGGACGTGTGAAGACCCTTTCTGAGAATATTTGAAAAAAATATGTTGAAAAACAGAGGAGATTTTAATGATAGAGTTAAACATCAGACTTCCTGTTACCAGCAGGGGCGCTATATTTGAGAGTGAAAGAAAGCATACACATAAACTCAGCCAGGGACAGTGAACATGTGTACTTGTTTTGGTCCAGATCTAACATATTACTAGAGAGTTATTAAGGTTTACGTGTTTTCCAAAAATGGTCAACTTTGGGCGTCCTTCCTGGCCACGCCCATTGACTTATGAAAAATATTTTTATAAGTTTTCATCGTCAATGTGTCTAGTATGTATGAACCAAATCTGGAATTGATCCGATAAAAAACCTAGGAGGAGTTCTGTCAAATGCTAGCCTTAAAATCGCAAAAATCGGAATTTGAACGTTAAGTTACAGAGTCACCGTTCGGAACTCCCTATGACAAGTTATATATTTGTGATCGGCTAAGCCTGTAGATTATCCCCACAAAATTTGGTGCAAATCAGAGTTAGTGAAAAATTCACCAAATTTGGGCGTGGTTTGTGGCCACGCCCATTGACCCTGAAAATTCTTTTAACAACTTTTAATCGTCATGGTGTCTAGTATACACAATCCAAATGTGGAGTTGTTCCGATGAAAATCCTAGGAGGAGTTTGTTCAAATACGTATCCAGGAAATCGCCAAAACGCGACATTCAACGCTAATTTGCGAACTTCCTGTTCGGAATTGACACTAGTCGTAAGAGACTTTTTTGTAGGTCTGGGCATGATAGTTATGCCCTAAAAATTTCAGCTTGATCCGTGAAAGTCGCCGGAGGGGCTGCAGTTTTAGGCCACTAGGGGGCGCTATTGAGCACTTTTTTTTGCGCAAACACTGGATTCATAAATTTTTCGCCGGGACTAATTTTGGGGCCTAGGCACGTTCGCGTTTATCTCAAGTTGAAGGCACGCAATTTGGGGTTAAAGAGGAGCGAGAAAAATAATAATAATAATAATAATCTTAGCGATTACAATAGGGCCTTCGCCGCCGGCCCTTCGGGTCGGGCTCGGGCCCTAATAATAATAATAATAATAATAATCCGAGCGATTACAATAGGGCCTTCGCCGGCCTGCGGTCGGGCTCGGGCCCTAATAATCCTAGCGATTCCAATAGGGCCTTCGCCGGCCGATCCGGCCATTCGGCTCGGGCCCTAATTAAAGCCGCAAGCGGCGATGATCGGGCCCTCGCCCCCCACGCGCCCGTTGGGCCCTGTCGCTACCGCCACATATTGCTTCCAACAAATGCTGCTGTGGCGAATAGGTGCCGCTAAATTTTGCTGGCACTACATGTGCCAACTGCTGCATGTTGCTGCCCCCACATACAAGCAGGTATTTGAGATAAAAAACACAGCAATACCTGCCTCAGCAAGTAGCCATAACATAGATATGGTTAGGCCTGTACAGCATACAGATGAATGATGGCAATGATTCAGTGTAGAGCTGGGCCAAGAAGAGTTGGTCAATAAAAGAAAAAAATAATGGCTCAATAATTAGGATTAACAGTGTCAGCACACCAGCATGAGAAAATGTCTTCCACCACTTAAAACAGCAACATCAAGAGCCTATGAGCATTATGTCAGACCATGTGATGCGACCAAGATCACGAATGTCTCTTGAACACTTTTAACCTCAGTGTAACTCAGTGAATAAAGATGACGACATGTCAAGAATCTATCAGAAAGTTTCTCACTCTAACCAGGGAGGTGGGAGCATGACTGATCTCTAGATCTCTGAGGTTGGTGTGGAGTGAGGAGGGGGAAGGGTTAATTGGTATGCGAGGTAACCTCAGATCAGTCTGAGGGGCAGTTCAAGGGGAAGGAGCAAAGCTTCCTTCCACAATCAGGATGATTTAAAGCATGTTTAAGTGTTTATGACATAAACACTGCTTGTGTCTGTTAGATGGTGCTTTTCCTATAACCCAAATTTATTTTTAAATTAAAAATATAAATCCAGAGTGGAACTGTGATCATATGAGTTGAATTTGGGGAAGATTTGATTATTTATAACATTAAATACAATTTATGTATTTTGTAGAGCTTGGTGAGATTGCAGTAGCAGAGAATTGAGCTTATAGATGTGTTAGGAGGTAGAACTTGATGATGTTTGTGGATTTTGAAGCAGATTGGTCTTTAAATGAAGGAGTTAGAGTGATTTCCAGGTTCATGGCGATCAGTGAAGTTTGAGGCTTCGCCATCGCCACACCGTTTCACCTGAGGACACGTCCTCAACACTAATGCTTCATGAAGGTGTGAAGGCCCTTTCTGAGAATATTTGAAAAAAATATGTTGAAAAATAGAGTAGATTTTAATGATAGAGTAAAACATCAGACTTCCTGTTACCAGCAGGGGGCGCTATATTTGAGAGTGAAATAAAGCTTATAGATTAACTCAGGCAGGGACAGTGAACATGTGTACTTGTTTTGGTCCGGATCTAACATATTGCTAGAGAGTTATTAAGGTTTACGAGTTTTCCAAAAATGGTCAATTTTGGGCGTCCTTCCTGGCCACGCCCATTGACTTACGAAATATCTTTTAATAACTTTTAATCGTCAATGTGTCTAGTATAGACAAACCAAATCTGGAGTTGATCCAATAAAAAACCTAGGAGGAGTTCGTTCAAATGCGAGCCTTAGAATCGCGAAAATCGGAATTTCAACGATAAATTCCGAACTTCCTGTTGGGAATTTCCTATGACAATTTATATATTTGTGATCGTCTTGGCCTGGAGATTATGCCCAAAAAATTTCGTTCAATTCGGAGTTACTGAAAAATTCACCAAATTTGGGCGTGGTTTCTGGCCACGCCCATTGACCTACGAAAAATCTTTTAATAACTTTTCATCGTCAAGGTGTGTAGTATACACAATCCAAATCTGGAGTTGATCCGATAAAAACTCTAGGAGGAGTTCGTTCAAATACGTTCGCCCTAACGCGACAATCAACGCTAATTTGCATACTTCCTGTACGGAATAGACGATGGCCGTAAGAGACTTTTTTGTAGGTCCAGGCATTATAGTTAAGCCCTAAAAATATCAGGTCAGTACGTGAAAATCGCAGGAGGGGCTGCAGTTTAAGGCCACTAGGGGGCGCTATGGCACACTTTTTTTTGTGCAAACACTGGATTCATAAATTTTTCGGCGGGACTAATTTTTGGGCCTAGGCGCGGTCGCGTTTATCTCAAGTCCAAGGCACGCAATTTGGGGTTAAAGTGGCGGGAGAAAAAAAAAAAAAAAAATTAAAGCCGCAAGCGGCGATGATCGGGCCCTCGCCCCTCATGCGCCCGTTGGGCCCTGTCGCTACCGCCACATATTGCTTTCGCCAAATACTGCTGTTGCTAAACTTTGGTGCCGCTAAATTTTGCTGGCACCACATGTCCCAACAGCTGCATGTTGCTGCCCCTACATGCAAGCAGGTATTTGAGATATAAAAAACAGCTAATGCCCATTGGGTGGCACTGTTCCTATGTCTCAGGCACGTCATGTGAAGCAATATCTGTCACAGCAAATAGCCACACACACACACACACACACACACAAACATGCAGACAGTGATGCTTCATGAAGGTGTGAAGACCCTTTCTGAGATTTTTTGAACGAATTACTATCCCTGACAGTCACTGCCTCTGCCACACACACACACACACACACACAAACACGCACACACACACATACACAAAATAAAGTCTGAATGAAGCATCTAAAGTAAACAGATAACATTAAATAAAGAGGATGACATGTCCAGAATCTATGGTTTCACACTCTAAGCAGGGAGGTGGGAGATCTCTGAGGTTGGTGTGGGGTGAAGAAGGGGGGTGGGCTAATTAGTATGTGAGGTAGCCTCAGCTCAGTCTGAGGAGGAGGGGGAAGGGGAAGAGGGAAAGACTGTGTCCTCAATCAGGATGATTTAAAGCATGTTTAAGTGTTTCTGGCATTAACACTGCTTGTGTCTATTAGATGGTACTATTCCTATAACACAAATATATGTGTAAATTAAAAAAATAAATCCAGAGTGGAACTGTGATCATGTGAGTTGAATTTGGGAAGATTAGATTATTGTTAACATTAAATGCAATTTATGTAATTTCTAGAGCTTGGTGAGATTGCAGTAGCAGAGAATTAAGCTTATAGATGTGTTAGGAGGTAGACCTTGATCATGCTTGTGGATTTTGATGCAGACTGGACCTTAAATGAAGGAGTTAGAGTGATTTGCAGGTTCATGGCGATCAGTGAAGTTTGAGGCTTCGCCACCGCCAAACTGTTTCACCTCAGGACACGGCCTCAACACTGGTGCTTCAAGAAAGTGTGAAGACCCTTTCTGAGAATATTTGAGGACTTTATGTTGAAAAACAGAGGAGATTTTAATGATAGAGTAAAACATCAGACTTCCTGTTACCAGCAGGAGGCGCTATATTTGAGAGTGAAACAAAGCATATAGATTGACTCAGGCAGGGACAGTGAACATGTGTACTTGTTTTGGTCCAGATCTAACATATTACTAGAGAGTTATTAAGGTTTACGCGTTTTCCAAAAATGGTCAAATTTGGGCCTCCTTCCTGGCCACGCCCATTGACTTACGGATAATCTTTTAATAACTTTTCATCGTCAATGTGTCTAGTATACACAAACCAAATCTGGAATTGATCCGATAAGAAACCTAGGAGGAGTTCGTTCAAATGCTAGTCTTAAAATCACAATTTCAACGTTAATTTCCGAACTTCCTGTTTGGTATTCCCTATGACACATTATATATCTCTGATCGTCTTGGCCTGGTGATTATGCCCAAAAAATTTCGTTTAATTCGGAGTTAGTGAAAAATTTGCCAAATTTGGGCGTGGTTTCTGGCCACGCCCATTGACCTACGAAAAATCTTTTAATAACTTTTCATTGTCAAGGTGACTAGTATACACAATCCAAATCTGGATTTGATCCGATAAAAACCCTAGGAGGAGTTCGTTCAAATTCGTACGCCCAAACGCGACTCTCAACGCTAATTTGCGAACTTCCTGTTTGAAATTGACAATGGCCATAAGAGACTTTTTTGTAGGTCCTGGCATGATAGTTAAGCCCTAAAAATGTCAGGTCGACATGTGAAATTAGCCGGAGGGGCTGCAGTTTAAGGCCACTAGGGGGCGCTATGGCACACTTTTTTTTGTGCAAACACTGGATTCATAAATTTTTTGGCGTGACTAATTTTTGGGCCTAGGCGCGTTCGCGTTTATCTCAAGTTGAAGGCACGCAATTTGGGGTTAAAGTGGCATAAGAAAAAGAAAAATAATAATAATAATAATAATCCGAGCGATTACAATAGGGCCTTCGCCGCTACGTCGGCTCGGGCCCTAATAATCTTAGCGATTACAATAGGGCCTTCGCCCGCCTGCGGTCAGGCTCGGGCCCTAATTAAAGCCGCAAGCGGCGATGATCGGGCCCTCGCCCCCCACGCGCCCGTTGGGCCCTGCCACTACCGCAGCATATTGCTTTCGCCAAATGCTGCTGTTGGGATGCGATTATGCCGCTAAATGTTGCTGACTCCACATGTGGCAACCGCTGCATGTAGCTGCCACCACTTGTACGTAATTTATGACATATCTAAAGGTTGATGCAATTGAAGAAGCAGAGAATTGAGCTTATAGATGTGTTAGGAGGTGGACCTTGATCATGCTTGTGCATTTTGAAGAAGATTGGACCTTAAATGAAGGAGTTACAGTGATTTCCAGGTTCATGGCGATCAGTGAAGTTTGAGGCTTCACCATGGCCACACCCTTTCACCTGAGGACACGACCTCAACACTAATGCTTCATGAAGGTGTGAAGGCCCTTTCTGAGAATATTTGAAAAAAATATGTTGAAAAACAAAGGATATTTTAATTATCAAGTAAAACATCAGACTTCCTGTTACCAGCAGGGGGCGCTATATTTGAGAGTGAAATAAAGCTTATAGATATACTCAGGCATGGACATTGAACATGTGTACATGTTTTGGTCCGGATCTAACATATTGCTAGAGAGTTATTAAGGTTTACGTGTTTTCCAAAAATGGTCAACTTTGGCCGTCCTTCCTGGCCACGCCCATTGACTTACGAAATATCTTTTAACAAGTTTTCATCAGCAATGTGTGTAGTATACACAAACCAAATCTAGAGTTGATTCGATAAAAAACCTAGGAGGAGTTCGTTAAAATGCGAGCCTTAAAATCGCAAAAATCGTAATTGCAACATTAATTTACGAGCTTCCTGTTTGGAATTCTCGATGAGAAATTATATATCTGTCATCGGCTTGGCTTGGGGGTTATGCCCAAAAAATTTCGTGCAAATCGGAGTTAGTCAAAAATTTGCCATATTTGGGCGTGGTTTCTGGCCACGCCCATCGAGCTACGAAAATTCTTTTAACAACTTTTCATCGTCAAAGTGTCTAGTATACACGACCCAAATCTGGAGTTGATCCGATGAAAACCCTAGGAGGAGTTCGTTCAAATACGTACACAGGAAATCGCCAAAACGCCACATTCAAAGCTAATTTGCGAACTTCCTGTTTGGAATTGACCATGGTCGTAAGAGACTTTTTTGTAGCTCCGGGCATGATAGTCATGCCCTAAAAATTTCAGGCCAATCCGTGAAAGTCGCCGGAGGGGCTGCAGTTTTCGGCCACTAGGGGGCGCAATGGCGCACTTTTTTTTTTGCAATCACTGGATTCATAAATTTTTCGCCGGGACTAATTTTTTGGCCTAGGCCCGTTCGCGTTTATCTCAAGTTGAAGGCACGCAATTTGGGGTTAAAGTGGAGCGAGAAAAACAAAAAACAAATAATAATAATAATTAAAGCCGCAAGCGGCGATGATCGGGCCCTCGCCCCCCACGCGCCCGTTGGGCCCTGTCGCTACCGCTGCATGTTGCTTCCGCCAAATGCTGCTGTTGTTAAATGCTGGTGCCGCTAAATGATGCTGGCGCCACATGTCGCAATTGTTGCATGTTGCTGCCACCACATGCAAGGAGGTTTTTGAGATATAAACCACAGCTCATGCCCAGTAGGTGGTAATGTTTCTATGTCGCAGGCACTTCATGTGCAGCAATACCTGCCTCAGCAAATAGCCACAACATAGATGTGGTTAGGCCTCTACCGCATACAGATGAACGATGACAATGATTCAAACAGTGTAGTGCTGGGCCAAGAAGAGTCGGTCAGTTAAAAAAATATAATGGCTCAATAAGTTTTTTTAAATAATTTCTGGTGCAATATTTGGAATATGTAGAGCTTAACACATTATGTTGATTCCTATATAATTGTTTAGAAAGTATTTTTGAGGATCAGCAGCTAAATAAAGGAAAAACAGCTATAGAAACTGGTCTTGTTATTATTTGTTTAACCCTGTCATAATTATAGTAACCCTTCACAGCATGGAGCAGATCCTTTTTACATTTTATAATTTAACTTGTCAGTAGAATCTGAACCATAAACTAATAATTATTCATTCATAGATGTCATTGATACTGTAATATTTTTGTCAAGTCTCACTTAGTGTAGGTCATATATCTAAAGCATATAAATTATTTTATATCATTACATAATTAGCACATACACAATAATCTGTATGTCTTTTACTGAAAAGCTCCAAATTCAGACTTCTTTGTTCTATTTTTTCAATTTCTCTGCTTGTCCTCTCTGATATTTTTTAGTGCACAATATAATACTGTTAACTGTAATACTGTATGTACACTGATTATATATATATATAAATATATATATATATATGTGTATATATATATATATATATATATATATATATATATATATATAGATAGATATAGATATAGATATATAGATATATATGTATAGTTAAATATTGTTAATATTGCTGAAAGGCTCATGCTCAGTCATTTATTTTCATTGACTTGTATTTATGCTATTTTCTATTTTATTCTAATAACTTATAGTTTTATTTGTAAATCTTTCAAATGTTTCTCTTGTATCCTGCTGCTACGGTAAATCTGGAATTTCCCCCTGTGGGACTAATAAAGGTGTATCTTATCTTATAAGCAATTTGTATTGACTAACTTTAATAACATATTGTAACGGATTGGGTGGGTTGTTGTTGTTGTTAAAGGTGTTATTGTTTATGAGTTATATAGATGAGTTATGTCAGTTATCTGAGTTATATTCATGAGTTGTGTAGTTCAGAATTCCGAGGTTCAGTGAATGCAGCACCAAGAGAGCGAGTTGGAGGTGTGTGTGTGCGCGTGCGTGGTGCTCCGGTAGAGAGAGAGGACGCAAAAAGTGAGGTTACCGAGAGCTGTATTTTGGCGTGGTTACGACCCACAGTAACCGTGTTAAGTTTCAAGAAATCGTTGGCACGAGAACTCTCAAGTTTCTCCTTCCCTGACGCTACAATATTTTCAGTGATGACCAGCCAAGGCGTGACCTGATTGCCTGTTTTGAATTCTGACCGGGACAGACAGTCATTCATCCGGACAACAGGGCGGATGCGTAGGCGGAACTAATGTGGCGGAACTAATGTCAGTGAGGACATTCGTTCCGACGGAGCGCTTTAAACTGACAGATGAAGAAGCTGCAGGTCAGGAGATGCAGTGTTTTGTGTCTGATAAGTGAGTGAAAAGGATACATCTGGAATAAGGTCCGCTTTTATATCCTATTATATGATATATGATATGATCGCGGTGAAAACTCGAGCGGACGTGACGTCACCGAGTGACGGTGGAAGATCAAATTGAGGTATTTATTTGTATATAGCCACCTAGCATTAGCTACCGGTATATACTCACTCACATTGACAATTACGCTACGTGTAGCATTAAACTAAACACTCTATAATATTGACAGAGGAACTATGGACAAACTGACGCTACGTCAGACGCAGCGTCAGTGGGCGACGTCATTTTGTTAGCGTGACCTGATTGGCTTTGTTTTGAATTGACCAATGCCGACCCAGAGCTGAAAACACATATAAGGACCAGCTCGACATTAGCGCGCCCCCCTCATTGTTTGCCCAGAGCGAGCTTGTGTGCATTTCTGCGGACAAGCGACCCCATCTGAGCTTACAGTGAATTTGCTGATCCTCCAAGGACTTTTACTACATCTTTTATACTCCTACTTCTTCCCTCATCTCTCTTCTATCTTCTATCTGTCTTCTCTGTCTTTTTCTTCGATTTTTTTAAGAGCAGAGCTCCTCCGGACTCACGGTGAGTACATGGCTAACTAGCTTTTTGCTACATGCATTGTAATTGTCGGTTGGTCTGTGCATGTTTGGGGTTTCAGTGGTTGATATACAGGCTGTTAGCAGGCCTCGTGCGACAACGCTAAGGCTATGTGGTAAAGCTAAGTGGCTTCATGTGTTTAAGAGTGATTCAGCATGGCTCCTTTTGTTACAAGTTTCACAGCATATTTGAGTGTTGGTTCATGTAAAAAGGATTAGTGATTAAACGTTTTGAGCCGGAGGCAGGCGGTTTCGGGGGGGGACTCACAGCGCAGCACCGGTTAGCAACGCAGAGCGGCGCAAAAAATCTCCGCGACCTACTGGATATTTATATTATGCCTACATTCAGGCGATGTCGTTTGTGGCTGTGCAGCAACAGACGGCTGTGTGTGTATGTGTGACGGTACCCTAGACAGACAGTTATTCATCCGTACTACGGGGCGGATGAGTTGCGTCTAGGCAGAACTAATGTCAGTGAGGACATTATTTCCGCCTAGACGGACCGCTGTAAACTGACAGATAAAGCAGCTGCAGTGTTTTGTGCTTGATAAATGAATGAAAAGGATACAGCTGGAATAATGTCCGCTTATATATCCTATTATATGACAGTGTTTCCTCTACATTCATTTAGGAGCGGCGGGCCGCCGCTCCTAAATCCTACCCGCCGCTCCTGCAATTTTTTTTTAAAACTGTAACTACACCACCGCAGTATCATGTCGCTGCCTTCACATCAGAGTCCTGCATTAAATCGGGTGTCGCGGGTGCTTAGGCAAATAACTATCTTGCCCATAGTTGTGTCGCTATGGTTTGCTTACATTTAATAAAATGCATTTTTCCTCTCCGCTCTGAAAAACGCCTCCTCCCTCGCTCCTCTTGTTCAACACCGATAAGCCGCGCGGCAACCAAACTGTCTCTCTGCAGGCGGAGTCCCCCCACATGCAGTCTTTATTGAGGCTGCTGCCACCGCGGGCCGAGACGTAGCGGTGATTCAGCGAACGTCAGAGCAGAGGCCACCTAAAAGTGTCTCACAACACTCCCTGTCATAGAACGAGCCGATAACTTCTGAATCGTTAATTCTCTTTATTAACAGACTCAAACAGCGTGTCACACAGTTAGCAGTTCTCTCTCAGTCTACACTTCCGTTACCCTCAGCCAATCCCCGGGCTCCCCCTTAGCAGCGTTAACATTACAAAGATCGTCTACTCTGAAGATGCTCACTCTGACATACTACTATGACACTCCCTTCCCTAAAAACAATTCAGTAGAAATGCTTCCCCACGTCCAGCTCTTCGATAGTACGATATGATTTGCTGCTGCCAGGCGACTACAGCCAGAAAGTTCAAAACGCTGGTTTCTGAGCAGCAGGACAAAATCTGTGCGCGTGCTCTTCGGCGGCAACCGCTTCTACCGCGGCGGTCCAAACCGCGTGCTGTCTGCCGCCTGTCCCTCATTGAAATGACTGGAAGCGGCGCGTTGTGTGAAGGGGATGATGAAGACACACACACTACACATACAGACATACACACACACTCACACTCAGGCGGCAGATGAAGGAGCGACCATAACGGTAAAAAAATATAATAAAAAAAACCCAATTTAAACAAACATTAATGGATGACCTGAAGCTTACCAAACAATCTCCCCAAGCAAAAATCTCAGCATTTTTAAGCCAATTGTCCTTACTAAGAAGGGAAGCACAGCTAGCTGCAGTGTAGGAAACTTTCAGCATGTAGTTTCTCCTCATTGTCAGTCACTTGCTATAACTTTATGATTCATCTTCTCTCCACCTGCTGAGCTTACATGGTTACATGAAATGTTACATTCTTCCTGTTTTTTTAAATACTTTTTATACTTTATGCAGTTTATTTTAAATTCTTTTGAGAATATTGTAGTTGTGTGCCCACAGTGCTCACTATTTATTCAGATGTAAATACTCTTTAATTATGATATTATGGAGCATTATTGACAGATCCCCCCCCCCCCCGCAACCCCGAACCCGCCGCCCCAAGGCAATGAACCTAGAGGAAACACTGTATGATATGATATGACAGCGGTGAAACTCGGCGGACGTGGCGTCACTGGCGGCAACGTGACCAAAACGATGCATTGATGAGGCTTTGAGCGTGATGACTTTAGGTGTTGTAAATTTGTTTTTCCTAAAGCTGTTTGTGTGTAGTATGAGTGTCTGTGTAGCTGCTAGTTGAAGATAGGATTATTCCCATGAGTGCTCTAACTTATAGGAGCGCTTTGATGTTTTTTCTTGCTTGCTACATGTAGTGTTTATTTCACGCAGCAAAGAGGGGCAGAGCTGAATTCATTGTGATGTAAATTTGTGCATTTACCATTGCTTATTGAGATTATGTTTGTAATTCAACTTCAACTTTATTTCA
>JAZDUH010000217.1:277500-376042 GCA_036419115.1 Scarus forsteni | reverse complement strand
TTCTTTTGCAAGTTAAACTAAAGAATTAAGATCTTTTTCCTCACCCTTGTCCTTTGCCTGATTGCTTGGTCCCTTGAAGAATTGTAATCAGTTAAATTATTGTCTTTAGCTTTCTTTGAGTCAACTTTGTCATGTTCAGCATCTTTGACAACACTCAGTTACAGATATTAGCAAAAGCTTCTTTATTGAGTCTATGGGCTCTAATTTGGTAGACCAGGCGCACCTGCCCTGCGCCTGCCTTTGCCCGTCTTGCATAGGGTGTGACCAAGCGCATTTTGCAAAGTTTCCTGCAGTGCCAAGAGAGGCGCACTCAAGGCGCAGAGGAGCGCAGAGGGGTGCAGAGGAGCGCGTCCACGCCAACGTCTCTGCCCCTTGGCGCAAATGCCAGAGTAGGAGGAGAAAAGCCGTGAGTTGGTTTAACACAGCCGAGCGCTGTCTTCACCAATCAAATGACCGCCTCTCCTTGCCTTTAAATGCGCTGCGGGCGAGGCACAGCATCTAATTGGTCTGAATGATCCCAGCTGCTCTGACCGTCTCCGCTGGAGAATGATCTCCAGCGGAGACGGTCAGAGCTGCTGACACTTCAGCAGCTGGGAGAACAGACTGGCCATCGGGGCGCGCATCTGAAGCCACGAAGCGCGTCACCGTGTGGGCCAGCTCGCGGGACAGATGTAATCTTTTCCTTTGTCATCATAGGAGTACAAAATTAAGGGACAGTTACACAGCAGCTGGCTTATCTATTCAGAATACTTTTGATCCACCTGCATTCCTGGTTTGTCATCGCCAAATAGCAGAGCCTTTAGTGATATACTGTATACTCTCCCGGTGTCTCCGCCTCATCCTCCTTACAATAATGTACTCCATCTTTTTAGATCACGTTTAAAAATGAAGACTAAAATAGAGAAATATGGGAAATCACAGGTAAATCTTTAGTGACATACATTTATTTTCTCTCTTTTTTCTTCGTCTTTTTTGTTCCTCTTTTCTTTGAATTTCATGAAATGAGAGAAGCCAGATACATAATCAGTATCAGATGTTAAGGCTGTTTATTGTTGACTTGTAAGATGTGCATCAAACTTCCAGCTGCCGTCAGGTTAAGTTTCCATTATGACAAACGACTTTAATCCGACATCAGATGTGACAGGAAAGTTGATGTAGATAAAAATGTATATGCTGGTTCAGAATGTTACATTAAATAGTGATTGCTGTGATTGTTTATTGGTTTAAAATGTGCCTGACACTCTGAAAATCTGCCTCTGAGGCTTTGTTGACGTGTGTGCACATGTGCGCCTGTCACCAAATTACAGCTGTGGAGGGCGCGCTTCGCCTTGCGCCGAGAATAGACCAGGTTGGAGCTGGCGAGCTTTCAGCGCACTTTCTGCACTGTTTTTGGCACGAAATTGTCACTGCGCCAACATGAATCTGCCGACACCTCCCCCTGGTGCACCGTCGACTCCTCCTGGTGCGCCATCACACCCATCTCTACTACGGTCTACCAAATTGTCAAATTGGCAGCGCACGAAGGTGCGCCGGATGAAATTAACACTGCGCGGGGTGCGCCAGGCTTGCGCCCCCTGCGCTGCGCCATGAAATTAGAGCACTATATCTTCTTCAACATTTTTTACTTATTACATTAAATCTGTGTCTTACTCTCATTCCTCTTTTTTTTATTTTCCATACTTCATCTTAAGTTTAGCTGACTCCTAAAGAGATAGTTATTGGCTGTATCTTAAAATAGATCAGGTTGAAACGTTAGAAAGGCCAAAGTTTGACATAGATAGGTTTTGAGTTAGAGGTCCTCAGTTCTGGTGAGTTACTTTAACTAGCAGTGCGCATTTCATGCTGTTTCTATTTTTTATTTTATTTTATTTTTTTTAAGCAAAGCGAATCCTTCTGTGCAGGCACTACTTATTTAAAGGGATAGCTCAGGGTTTTTTTGAAGTGGGGTTGTATGAGCTCCATATGGCCACTAAGTACATTAGATACAGTATAAAGTTCTCTCCTCTCCCTCAGTAAGACACAGACTGTAACCGTCGGAGACGAGAAAAAGACACTAAGTGGAAAGTACCATACCAAATACAAAGGGTATTTACTCCATCTACAAGAACTCAAATCAAAAAATAATACCACTGTTTAAGAGTACACTACATATGATTATTTCTAAGTGCATTAACATTTCAGAAATATAAAGTTTATCCGGACCTAAGTCAACTCACGTCGTGTGTCCCTCCGCTAAATCACTCCGCCAAAGTTAGCTAGCGGCCTCAGAGACTGTTTTACTCTAATTGAAAGCACATTATATGACAAATATTTCTGAGATGGGTTTTTGTGATGCTTCCCTTGATGCAGAAACAGATGTGCATCACAGAGAACTCTTTCACCGTATTCCTCTGCGTAACGAGGGCATGCGGTTACATAGTATAGCGAATGCATCTCTCATCACCTGTTACCTGACAGGTTGTGTGCACAAATCTATACATCTCTCTCTCTTTCTCTATACATCTAAATATATATTAGAGGCAAATACACAGTAGTTGTTGCCTGTGTGTGCATGTGCATGTGTGAGAGAGAGACGCATACACAAGTAGTCTGCACTGTTATGATAAACAAACAGCCTCCCTACTCTGCTTAATTGTTTCTAACAGATCATTCTTACTTTGAAAAGAAACTGTCATTAGGTCCTTCAGGTTTGGGACATTTTTCCAGTTTATCATCGGGAAATTGACGAATGTCCACAAAACTCCAGGTTTCAGAAGAGCAGGAAAGTATATTTGATGAATAATACCGCCGTCCGTATCACCTATTTCCTCTGGATACTCGCAGGTCAAACATTTACATCACTATTTATTTACGTTTCTATCTTGATGTCCAGTGTCTGTGGATGTTTCCTTTGTATTCCTCTCGGTCTGTTCGTCTCCATCTTCAGCAACTCTTCTTCTGTAAACTCCGGTTCATACAGATATCCTCTTGACTTAAAAGTGAATGGAACTTCGTTGGCGCTGTCATAATCATCCTTTTTTTAATTTCCTGCTTTGTCTCTTCCTCACACTGCTAACAGTCAAAACAGAAGAATTACGATACTTGACAAAAGTTACACGAAGCTACAACCGCAATCTTGCAATGTTTTGGTCAGCTGAGAGGGCGGAAGTGGGGGGGGGCGGAGTGATTTAGCGGAGGGACACACGATGTGAGTTGGCTTAGGTCCGGATAAACTTTATATTTCTGAAATGTTAATGCACTGAGAAATAATCATATGTAGTGTACTCTTAAACAGTGGTATTATTTTTTGATTTGAGTTCTTGTAGACGGAGAAAATACCCTTTGTATTTGGTACGGTACTTTCCATTTAGTGTCTTTTTCTCGTCTCCAACGGTTACAGTCTGTGTCTTACTGAGGGAGAGGAGAGAACTTTATACTGTATGTAATGTACTTAGTGGCCATATGGAGCTCATACAATCCCACTTCAAAAAACTGAACTATCTCTTGAAGACATAGTTTCATTCTGGTTTCAATGCATTTTTATATTTTTAATATACTTACAATTTGAAAATTTACTGTTCTTGTTTCCCATGATTGATAAATAGTTTAAACAAATACTTATTCTATTATTTTATCATTTACCCTTTTTTTTGTTTATTTATAATTATTCCTTACAATCAAAATAAAACACACAAGTTATATGTCACACGCATGCATTCAAACGTCAATCAGAAGAAAACCGTTATAAACCACCCGATAAAGCCAGTCTTACAAAACCCAAAACCAGTGAAGTTGGCACGTTGTGTAAATCATAAATAAAAACAGAATACAATGATTTGAAAATCCTTTTCAATTTATATTCAATTAAATACAAAGCAAAGACAAGATATTTAATGTTTGAACTGAGAAACTTTATTTTCTTTTGCAAATAATCATCAACTTAGAATTTAATGGCAGTAACACAAGGCAAAGAAGTTGGCACAGGGCATTTCTACCACTGTGTTACATCGCCTTTCCTTTTAACAACACTCAGTAAAAGTTTGGGAACTGAGGAGAGCAATTTTTTTAACCTTTTCGGGTGGAATTCGTTCCCATTCTTGCTTGATGTACAGCTTAAGTTGTTCAACAGTTTGGGGTCTCCGTTGTTGTATTTTACGCTTCATAATGCACCACACATTTTCAATGGGGGACAGGTCTGGACTACAGGCAGGCCAGTCTAGTACCGGCACTCTTTAACTACAAAGCCAAGCTGTTTTTGCAGAATGTGGCTTGGCACTGCCTTGCTGAAATAAGCAAGACGTTGCTTGGATGGCAACATATGTTGCTCCAAAACCTGTATGTACCTTTCAGCATTAATGGTGCCTTCACAGATGTGTAAGTTACCCATGGCTTGGGCACTAATACACCCCCATACCATCACAGATGCTGGCTTTTGAACTTTGCGCCTATAACAGTCCGGCTGGTTCTTTTCCTTGTTGGTCCGGAGGACACGACCTTCTGATTTCCAAAAACAACTTAAAATGTGGACTGGTCAGACCACAGAACACTTTTCCACTTTGCATCAGTCCATCTTAGAAGAGCTCAGGCCCTGCAAAGCCGGCGGTGTTTCTGGGTGTTGTTGATAAATTGCTTTGGCTTTGCATAGTAGAGTTTTAACTTGCACTTACAGATGAAGCCACGAATTGTAGTTACTGACAGTGGTTTTCTGAAGTGTTCCTGAGCCCATGTGGTGATATCCTTTACACGGTGATGCCGGTTTTTGATGCAGTACCGCCTGAGGGATCGAAGGTCATGGGTAGTCAATGTTGGTTTTCGGCCTTGCCGCTTACGTGCAGTAATTTCTCCAGATTCTCTGAACCTTTTGATGATATTACAGACCGTAGATGATGAAATCCCTAAATTCCTTGCAATAGCTTGTTGAGAAATGTTGTTCTTAAACTGTTCGACAATTTGCTCACGCATTTGTTCACAAAGTGGTGACCCTCGCCCCATCCTTGTTTGTGAATGACTGAGCATTTCAGGGAAGCTGCTTATACCCAATCATAGCACCCATCTGTTCCCAATTAGCCTGTTCACCTGTGGGATGCTCTAAATAAGTGTTTGATGAGCATTCCTCAACTTTCTCAGTCCTTTTTGCCACTTGTGCCAGCTTTTTTGAAACATGTTGCAGGCATCAAATTCCAAATGAGCTAATATTTGCAGAAAATAACAAAGTTTACCAGTTCTAATGTTCAGTATCTTGTCTTTGCTGTGTATTCAATTGAATATAGGTTGAAATGGTTTTGCAAATCATTGTATTCTGTTTTTATTTACAATTTACACAACGTGCCAACTTCACTGGTTTTGGGTTTTGTATATTGTTTTACTTATTCTATACAATAACAAAACATACAATTTGCAATATTATATATTTTTCAACTTTAAATGTCAAAGATGAAATTTTGGCAGCTCGAGACTTATGCCATAAATCTATCACTTAAACAATTATAAAGACAATGACAAAGACATGGCTGTAACCCATTTACAGCCGATAATCAATGCCACCTGTGGGCAAAATCCGGCCTGCCGGCCTTTCCCATGGCTGCGCCCTGTGGAAGCACCAATCATCCAATTGTGGGACAGAGAAGCACTCTTCTCTTCCCTTCCGAGAAGCCAAAGGTTCTAGAGGCGGACTGATGTGTGCTAAACACCCTCCCCTCACTTTTCAGAATCAGTTACGAACAGGTAAGACAAAGTCAAGACCAGCTAGGACAAAGTCTCGTCCGCCGTGGGTTGGTCATTATTATCTTTAACGGCACCTTCTCTGAGCCCCTTTTTACTCCTGAAGAGTTTTATTTTTCATCATCATCATTTCATCGTTTCACTGTCATTTCATTGTTTTCACCTGTTATGCCCAGCATAACACAACTGTTTCCGAAAACCACGTCTCATCACGTTCTTTTTCAACAATTCTTTTTCTCCGTGGCCACACTTCACCACATAAAAGACGCAGACAACAAAAAAACAGCGATAGCAAATTTCACTTTGTACATTTTTAGTAGTGCTTACGCCATATGACCATATCTCAATATAGCGCCAACATATCCAATTGCATTATTCTAAGAACATCTTAACATTAAACAGGTTCTTTAAACAGAGACTACATCAAATGGGCAGAAATATAGAAAATATAAAGCTAAATGTAAAGGCTTACAGTTTTTAGTTCTGAAGAGAGCAGACTTACGGCTGCATTTTGAAGTTTGAATGAACTCTGTAGGTGCCAGGACAGCGAAGCAGTAGTGCTTAGAAAAACAGTGTTTTTTAGGTGTGTTCGGGAGTCTCCCCATTCATTTTCAATGGGACTTTGTTTAGCAGTTTTTTAGCGAATAACTTCGGACATATTTTCACAAAATTCATATAAAAGTCATAACACACTGATTGGGACCGAGCTGCACGTTTTGATATATAATTTGTGGCGGTT
Source organism: Scarus forsteni (assembly GCA_036419115.1). Lineage (NCBI taxonomy): Eukaryota > Metazoa > Chordata > Actinopteri > Labriformes > Labridae > Scarus > Scarus forsteni. The sequence continues at coordinate 369,603 of JAZDUH010000217.1, read as the reverse complement.
TTCTCAAAGCCCTAGGACACGTAGCGAATCAAAATTCTGGACAGAAGATGAAGAAGAAAAAAAAAGACAATAAATGCACGGAAGAACACATGTGGCTCGTGGCACCCTCTCTATAGCTTTGCTATGGGGAGAGTGGCTCATAGCAAAGCCTGAGCCCCAAAAAGAAAAAAAAGAAAATGTAGTTTCTCGCTGGTTGATCTGGAGATGCGGATAAGGAAGGAAGCTCCACGACACAAACTTGTTTGCAAAAAAGAGCGGTTTATTGACAAACCAAGCAAGTGTCTGAATCAGGCACTCCGGACTGCCTGAGAGGCTCAAAAAGCCGAAAATGAGACCTTGCGAGCAATGACAACAAACATGCATTTATACCTTGAAACATTCTTTGAAGTACACAGAGCCACGTATGCAGGGTGGACTCTCCTTGAACCAGAGCATCTTAGATAAATGACCAGTGGCCCCAAAGGTTGACTCATGATAGCCTGAAGTGACGGCCTTTCACCTTTGACACAGGGTTCATCCCCTTAGGTATCAATTTTAAATTCTCAGCTGTTTACCTAGTCACAGGAGTTTGGTTTTCTTATGAAGTAAAAATGTGAAGAATGTTTTTTGTTGTGCATCCTAGTCATTACATCCTGAGTGAACCTGGCCAAATTCAGTCTAATCATTAGCTCACCTCCAAGGCCACCTGTTTTCCCTTTAAACATCAGACACTTCAAAAATAAGCATGCGGAAGAACACATGTGGCTCAAGACTTTGCCACGAGCCATTCTCTCCATAGCTTTGCTATGGGGAGAGTGGCTCACTGCAAAGCCAGAGCCCCAAATAAATGTATGGAAGAACACGTGGCTTGTGGCTTCGCCACAAATTAAATGTATATATGTATATAACACATATAGTTTGTGGGGGTTTTCTCAAAGCCTTAGGATTAGATGCAGATCAAAAAATCAGGTGGAATATGAAGAAAAAATATATAAATAAATAAACGCACGGGAGAACACATGTGGCTCGTTGCAAAGCCCAAGCCCCAAACTGTCTTTTGTTGGCTACATTTTACAGTATTACAAACAAAAGCCCTGCTTAATATGATGTGAAATGTTTTCGGTTATCTGTTAATTATGGGAACAATTGAGGCAAAATGGATTACTTTTAGCTCATAGGTTGCTGGTTAATTTTGCTTTAAAAAGTAAGTCTGCCCAACTCAACTACACTGCCAAGCTCACTCACTGACAATAACTCAAAACCCTCCCCTGCAAATCACTCCTTTACCTGCAACAATAAAACCGTCAAAACTGTTTTGTAGTCCGTCTGCTATTGGGGTCCAACTACTAACATCCCTGGTTATATCAGAATGAAGGCTGGTAAGAAGGATATACATAATTTCAAAATCAGGCAGGTCCGTCTGCTCTGCAAGGCTAACGACAAGGTATGTCAAGAAGAAAGCTGAAAATCAGGAGCCAGGTGATGGGCATCAGCTAATGAGGCCATATATAACTAAAACTCATGAAAAAATCTTCTGCCATCTGTACTTACCTAACTACTGTATCTCACTGTGTCATTGTCCAGCTTTATGCTGCTGCCATCTGGATTGTGATGAAAAATTCCTGGCAGCCACCTGAGCCCCCAGTATGATTTCTGCGGAAATTGTCTAGTTTAGAAATTAAATATTTACAACTATTTACAAAAATTTACAAGAGGCAAATACTGACAGTGTTGGGCAAATTACTTTAAAAAAGTAACTAGTTATAGTTGAGCATTTCCCAAAAAAATAACTGAGTTGCTAACGGAATTATTCCTTCATAACGGTAATTAGTTACCAGGGAAAGTAACTGATGCATTACTTTTTTGAAAAAGCTTTGCTGCTTTAACTGTGTGGCTCTGTCTCTGTGTCATTCCTTGTTGATATGTTCCTGTTACAGCAGCGTTGACATCATCAGCGGAGTTCTCTGTCTTTTTGGTCAGCTTTGCCATGGGGGAAGTGCCAGCTGCATAGGGTTAGGGTTAGGGTTGTTGAGTTGCAGTTTGGTGTTAAGTTTTCATGCTTGTAAACAGAGCGAATGATCACTAATACTTCGAAATGTGCAACGTGGATATCAACATTTTATACACAGATGTTGGATTAGATTACCATGTGGAAAAATACAACCCTGATATGGGGTTCAAGTTTCCATTAACTTGTTTTTATATTATGGTCACAGACCAAAACTATGTTTTGACGCGTTGCTAATTGGTTAGCTAGCCACGGTAAGCACAGACCCATTTAGCACTTTTTGCCTTTCACTTTCTTAGATAACATAAACTGGAACCAGATGTCTATGTGTGGTCTTTAAGTCCACAATTTTGAATTTCTTTCATACTGACTCGCAAAGAATTTTGATAGTTTTGTATTTCTATAGTTTGATTATGATACATTGATATATAGCATGCAAAATAATTAGCTTTAGGCTAACTACAAATCGGTAACGTTCTTCAGCCATTTAAGTAATTTTACTCACCTTATCAACTTCAGTCATCTCCTTTTTCTTCATTGGCACATGGAAAACTGTAAATGGACAAATGATTGTCCTTTATTGTAACAGCACTGCGACATATTCAAAATACAGGATTCAAAGACAGTTTGGACCTGGAAACAGTTTAGTGATGTCACCACTTAACAAGTGAATTACAATGATCATCAACAAACCAGCTGGAGGTATTTATGTGGCCGTCATATTATTGTCAAATTCTGACAATGAACATTTTTGTTGAGTTTTGAAGGGCATCTATTGTTCGTTTGTCCAATTTATAACCTGAAAAAAAAAAACAAATACAGTTGTAAAAGTTTTCACATGAAGTACTTCATATTTGAACTGTTTTATAGAAATCCACCCATTAGCTGTTGTTAGCACAAACATGAAACACTGTTAAATTCACACTGTTAAAGGCTAAGATTAATCAGTGTTTGAAAAAAGTTTATATTTTAGCAGGTTAAAGGGACAGTTCACTTTTTTTGAAGTGGGGTTGTACAAGCTCCATATTGTCACTAAGTACGTTAAGTGCAGTAGACTGTTGTCTCCTCTCCCTCAGTAAGCCACCATCTGTAAGAATCTGTTAAGCATAACTAGCTGCAAACAGGGAAGTATGGTACCAAATACATAGGGTATTTTGTCCGTCTACAAGAACTCCCATCAAAACCTAATAGCACAGTTTAAGAGTAAGCTACCTAGGGGTGCTGGTTTGGTGGAGTGGTTAGCAACCAGGCACGACCCGTATACGTACTTCTGTCGGCCCAGGTTTTAATCCAGCCTGTGACCAGTTTGCAGAGTGTCTTCCACTACTCTCTCTCACCTCTGTTCACAAACCTATCCACTGTCAATCTTTCCTATCAATAAAGGCACAAAATGAGTGCATTAACTTGTTGGAAAAATACAGTTTTCTCGAACTACAGACTCACGTCACATATTCCTAAGTAACATAACAGTCGCTAGCCTGTTATGATGACAACTGCTGAGAAGGAGGTGGAGTGATTCAGCTGCAGCATGACGTGGTTAGTTCCAGATAAACTGCATTATTCCGAAAAGTCACTGTCCTCAAAATAATTTCTAGGTAGTGTTTTCTAAACTGCGGTATTAGTTTTTGATGGGAGTTCCTGTAGGTGGAGAAAATAACCTTTGTTCTTGGTACAATACTTCCCTGTTTGCTGCTAGTTCTGTGTAACAGACTTTTACAGACTGTGGCTTACTTAAGCTGGGCATACTCTGTACGGTATTTAAAATCAGTTGATTCGGTTCCATCTCAAACTGCAAGACCAGATCGCTGAGTGCAAAAGTTTGCAGCCCACAAGTCATGTTCTCACACAATGCAACCCAATGCTCTGATGGGACTTCACTTCTCACACGATACATCCATATACCACATGTCAGACTTTGCATCCTTCTTTTTCTATGGTGTTTGGGAGCTGGACTCTTGTTTCCGGAACTGTAATGCCAAAAAGAGCTAGGAGAATAAGAAAAGGAAACCAGAAGTGGGTGATGCACACCAAAGATGCGCTACAAACAAAAACGTGTTGCCTTGGCAATTTATGCCATTCTTCGTGGTGAAACAACAATAAAAAGAAGAAGACCTGTATGGGCAAGGAGTTGGCTGGGCAGATGTGGGCAATACGGTCTTCCAACTCTTCAGCGAGAATTGGAGATGAGCAGCACTTTTATTGCACTTTAGAACAATACAACATATACGTAACTTTTGACACTCGTCAATTCAGAGATTGCGCATGTAGTTTCTCGCTGGTTGATCTGGAGATGCGGATGAAAAGCAGCTTGTTTGCAAAAAAGAGCAGTTTATTGACAAACCAAGCAAATGTCTGCATCGGGCACTCCGGGATGTACCCGAGAGGCTCAAAGCCAAATTGAGACCTCCTGAGCAGTGACAACGGACAACATTTATACCGTGAAACATTCTTTGAAGTACACAGAGCCAGGACTCTCCTTGGACCAGCCTCTTAGACAAATGACCAGTGGCCACAAAAGTTGACCCATGATGGCCTGAAGTGATAGCCTTTAACCTTTGACACCGGACATCCCCTTAAGTATCAGTTTTAAGTTCTCAGCTATTTACCTAACCACGGAAGTTTGGTTTTCTTAAGAAGAAAAAAATGTGAAGAATGTCCTTTGTTGTGCATCCTAACCATAACATCCTGAGTGAACCAGGCCACCTTCAGTCTAATCATTTGCCAACCCCTAAGGCCACCAATTGTCCATCTAAAACATTCACATCATATACTTCATATTCCCCCCTTCGAGACTACAAAGTCTCGAAACAGGATTACATATACATAGGTAGATATCTAAAAATACCCGCGATAATGTTTTCTCCTGCAGCTAATCTTAACACATTAGTGTGAGAGCGAAAAACCTGTCGGCAACCATTACTTAATGTATACCAGCAATATCGTCTTTTAGACAGGAAAATTCTCTCACGATCCCTCTGCCTTAGGCGATCTTATTACAGTTAAGTATTAGCCATTCCAAGTTAAAGGAGGATTTTACAGATAAATGTGTGGATTATATATATGTTTATAAATATATATGGGAAACCTCAGTAAATAAAATTAAAATGGTGCCCACAAACAGGCTAGTCGACCCATCGTACCTGTCAATGGACCTCGCCCTGCCTACCACTATTTCCCTAACCGGAAAAAGAAACAAAACAACTGAAGTCCCATATCAAACAACATCAATAATACACATAATACACACTCTAACAGAATCAAGATTGCATAAATTCACATTAAGAAAGACTTTCAGGCAGTCCCTCCTTTGCATTGCCATGATGTCCTTTTAGAGAGTCCAGTTGTCTTATTGTCCATGTTTAGGCCTTTTGATCACATTGTATTGTCCATGTTTGTTCATTGTCCATTCAGTATCTGGAGGCTTCTGAGCGATCAACCACCTCCAGTGTCATTCTGAAAGGGACAAAGAAAACACCAGCCAGTATCTTGCATACTTGGATACAATTAAAAACATTGAAAATCTATTGTGAATAATCAAAATACTCAAAACATGATATTAAATTTCCCTTATAACAGGCTATTCTATAAAAACAGGAATAAACATTAAAGTAAATAGGTCATTATAATGGATATTTGTCAAAAAGTTCACTTTCAATAACTACTACTAAGATTTGAATTACCACAGCTCCCATAGGTCCCAATCTTTTTTTAACCAAGAATTAGCTGACCATCACGCAACATTCCCTCTTTACAATAAAACCCTCTTATGTACTCTTACAGACACCTTCTTTCATCTCTCAATCATCCCCCACGTACTTAATCAATCAAAAACTCTCAGTTGTTTTAAACCATCGTTCATTAATCTGTGAGCAAGAAATCACATTAACCTAAAGTTAATGGAATGAAACCTTTAGCTCTCTTCAAAAACACATCCTTATCCATTGTATCATCTCTTCTCTTCAGCCCTCATCTACTTTCTTCTATTTCATCAACCTTTCATTCTCATGTTCGCCTGCGTTTTCTTCACACCCACTTTTTATCCACAAACTCTTTTTCTATTATTTGAAGATATTTGATCAGGAATTGAACATCTGCTTCTGACCTCATGACACAATAACTTGGCATCAGACTGAGCACCCATATGCCTGTTTGTAAAAATCAGTCCACTACAACTAACATGTATTTTTTCATTTTACCTGGTTTTCTCATATCAAGTTTTTTTTTAAGTCCACAACTCACTCATGCATTGGACCTGCTCGGTTTGGGATGTGGCAAGGAGGAACCATTGCACCCTTGGATATAGATAGTACACCCTATTAACACCCTCCTGACCTGTAACAGTCATAAGCATAGTGGCCTTGCTGTCCACACTCATAGCACACTTCCAGAGACTGTTGGTAATTTGGATTGAAAGTTCTTCCTCCATCTCTTCCTCTCCATGTCTGCGGCTGTTCAAACACTGGCTGTGAATAGGGCATAGTGTGGTCTCCTGATGTCAGCTGTGAATGTGATGGCGATTGGTATGCTTGAGATTGATTCTGCATAACCACAGTTTGTTTCCTCTCCTTGCTATCCACCAACTGTATTTGATTAAGTTTTCTAAGGACCTCCTGATCTTGTTCTTTCCGATCATGTTCCTTTTTCCTATATAACTCAACATGATGTGCTATATGATCTGTGTATACAGCTTTTGTCATGCTTCCAAGACCAACCACTTCTGCTAATTTGCTTCTCACCGGCTGGGGCAGCCCCTTTTGTATCTTAAGTCGCAAAATTGATTGTTCAATTTGGTGTAAGTCTGGATCATTACCCGTCACATTTCTCCACACTTGATGAGCCCTGGACACATAAGCCCTCGGGTTCTCCTCTGGCCCCAATGGTTCAATGAAAATATTGTCAGGATGAACATTTGTTGGAAATGTATCTTTCAGTGCTTTCCACATCCGACCCCTGCTAGCAGCAAAGAGTTCCGGGTCATTCACTGCAGTTTTTATATAACGGTTAAGGCAGGCTTTTTGCAAAATCTCTTCCATAGCTGGGACACCTAAGAGGCTAGCTAAGAGTCTCTTAATATCCCCCATAGCTGGTTGCCATCCCACCATAACCTCTTCTAACTTTGAGATCCAAGGATGTGCTCCATCCTGAAGTGTTGGTAATTTATCAAGAATGTCTGACATATCTGTGCTTTGTAGAGGCTTGTACTCTAAAGTCTGTCCTCGAACAATTACTGGACACATCTTACCAAATCCCTTTTTCTCTGCCTTAGCCAACATCCTTCTGACTGCTGGGTCATATCCCCCTACAGCTTCATCCGGTTCACTCTCACTGTCATCTTCCATCTCCATCCATCTGTACCTCTGTCCACCCTGGTTTACTGAATGTGCCGTTCTCTTTCTACTTGTAGAGTTTGGATACATCTTTATAGTTGTTTCAGATGTCCCTGTCTCTATTATTTGCTCCTCCTCATCTTTGATGCGATAATTACTGTCCTGTGTAATCACTGGAAGCTGGGGATAGACATCTGCAAATTTTACCTCACTCTCATAAGGTGGAGGCTCCTTAGTTGAAGTGGTATGTGAAAATGGTGAGTTTACTTCTTCCATTAGTTTTTCTGTTTCCCTTGTGTTTTTGTTTATTTCTGCAACACACTGTTCTTTTCTATCTTTTTTGGTTTTGAACAATTTTTGCCCCTCTTGCTCAAATAACTGCAGAATCCCAAGTTCTGTCTGCCTCTTCTCTTTGCGTTTTTGTCCTTTTTTACCTTTCTTTTGTCCTGGTTTATACGTGGACACGAGCACCTGTAGTGTTTTAACTACATCTGGGTTAAGAGTCCCTTCCACTGGCCAGGGCCAGTCAATGTCAGGCCAACGCTTACTCCATTTTTTGGACATCTCTGCAATCCCTTTAATGAGGGGATTGTTCTTTTGAACCACATCAACTGGCGTAATAGTTTTTGAGATTTTAGCATCCATTTTTGACTTTAGCATTTTTAATTCTCTTATATTCCTCTTAAAGATTCGTATTAATCAAAAGGTTACAATAACATACACTCTAAAAAGAAATGTTTAGCCTCAAAAAAAATCAACGCAACAGTTTCCATTAGTCTTTCTTAGTTATGACAACTTAATTTGAAATTGCGTTGAACCAACAAACAATATTACATTGGATGAATAAGCTTTTCCTCTTTAGTTAAAGCTTATTTTAAGTACTGCTTTCTGAATAACTGTTATCATAAGGACACGTTTTTAAGTTGGTAACTCAAAAAATATGTTAAGTCAACTGACTTTACTATGGCATTTAAAGTAGTTTAATTTGTTGTCTAGTTAACTGTCTCCAACAATGGCGATTTTCATCATGTGACTTTCAAGGCTGTTCTCGTACTCTTTGTTGTCCATCAAATGTTGCTTCAGCCTCCTGCAGTTGTTTGGGTAACAGATGTAACTTAAACTGAAAAAGTCAATGTTGAGAAAAATTAAGTTGTCAAGCTAAGTTTATTAAGTAATGGCAACTTCAATTTTGTGTTAAGCTTACCAACAATTAAATTTGAGTGTGCATGACATGCTAAATTAAGTTTATGTAATAACCAACATTATTATTTGATCATAACTTAAAAAATAAAGTTAGCAACCTAGAAAGTTAATCTAAATCAATAAATTACATTTTTTAAAGTGCATTTATGTATTAAATCAAATGGTGTCAACAGATACCCTGAGCTTCTTTTTAGAGTGTACGACAACCCTACTCATTCATTAAAGAAAGAATAAATTTGCCAACCAAAGATGAAAACCATTACTTAAATGCTCTACCTGATCAGTCTGTTGCCAAGCTTCCCTTCTGAATAATTACAAATGTAAAGCAGACATACCTCACTGATCCACACAAAGAAATGGTACACACCATCAAGCTAAATATGCATCAGTTTAAATGGGTGTATGCTCAAATCACTGAGGGCAATAAGAGTTCATGGATAAAACAGTACTGGCCTGTTCAAATGGTGACAGGTCCTGGTGAGCTTTTCATCCGTCAGCCCCCCTTGGTGTGAAGCACAGCCAATTCTCCTCCTCTGTTCACCAAATTCAGATGTATGTCATCTTCTCCAGCTCGTATACATTGTAATTGGATAGAGGAAAGAAAAAACAAACAGAATTCATCACTTATTGTTGCCGAAGACTTTCAAAAAAATGTGTTTAAACCCCAGTAAACAAATTGAAATATGTACACATTAATTGCCAACCTTTGGTTAGTCTGTTTATGTTTCCAACCAAACTCCAGCAAGGCTATTACAATCAAAACACACTAGCAAAGTGGTATATTTCTAATCATTAGACATATTATATTCTTAATATGTTATTGTCCTGAATTTCACTGATTATTTCTAGAAATTCTAAACATTAAAGATGTTAGGTTTGATCCTCCTGCCTCTGTGAGAAGTAGGAAGAGTCAAATTTCACCGCAGCTACAGGACACCCCCCTTTGTTCCTCCCACTAAATGTATCTGAGACTTCCAGTGTCCTCTCAGCCCCCGACCAGTAAACATCCCCCACGCACACACACACGGCCCAGAGCAGACCAGATTCACTTTCAGCATTCAACATCAACAAACATTAGGCTCATAGCAGCCTACAAATGTACTCTAGACAAGGCTCATGATATTTATACAACAGTCCCCATAAAACTATAGTTTAATCCTAAATATTCTTATAACAATAAAATCCTGCAGGAGCTCATATTATTTAGCAGACACAAAAACATCCTTAACAAGGAAAAGATTCATGTTATTCTTATCAAAAGTTTCCTTGAAGGCACATTAGATATCATTTATTTGTCAATAGCATTTTAAAGAATTACCTCTTTTTACAAATAAACCTCGGGTATATCCCCACTATTCAACCACTTTTTCTTAATAACCTTACAAACTCCAAGAATGATATAAACCCCCCAAAAGCAGAAACAAAACAAAAACTGCAGTTACAGATCCACTCACTCTCTGTCCAAGCACACCCACAGACGCACACACACAGAGATCTCACACACACAGACGCACCCATAAACACATACACACAGCTCCAGCACTCTTCTCCTCCCAGAGAGCTCCAGGTTATTTCTTTCCTACTGAAAGGAAGGTACTTTAGTCTTGATTTACTCTATCTATCCCTAACTTAACTTTTAACATTTAATCCTACTTTTAGTCAACTTATTCACTTTTTCTTGAAGCATGCTTATTGTCTTTTACTTTATGTTTCATTTACCTTTTTTCTTCTGTCATCTAATTTAGTCGACCAACGTAAACTTTTTCTTATTACGTCTTTCACTATTTCTTTTCTTATTTTTCTTTATTACTTCTCTTTTTATTTCCCCTTTCTTTCTTTAGTTCCTATTTCTCAAGTCTTTTTCCTCACTTCTTTTATTTTCCTCACTTTACCGTTAACCTATTTTAGACTTTGCCAATGTTTCTCTGGGCCCAGAGTAATTTTCTATGCTTTTAAATCAAATTCCTTTAAACTAAACTTTCACGGAGTGTCTAAGTACCCATGTCTTACCGTCAATTAGATATACAGGCCCGGTTCTAATCGATCTCGCATGTTGTAGTCAGCACACTCTATATCGCTACTAATTTAAGTTTATCCCGCACTTGGTGCCATAAGTCCTTTTTCCTCTTTTATTCCTCTTTTATTCTTCTTTATTCCTTACACTTATTTGCTCTTTTATTCCTTATTTCGTACCTTATATCTATGTCCCCCCTTTTAGTGACAATACCTATTGTCAATAAATTCAGAACGAAGCACTTCATCAAACGCACCGCAGATAACCAACCACACAGACTCATATACGGTCTGACCCAGAATGGAAAGACACAGCAGGCCCTACAAGCAAAGCAGCCCCAATAATGTGAGAAAAAGCTCACCCTGTTATGCCGGCAGTGGAGCAGGTTTGGAAGAAAGGGCTGTCGGTCCCACCAAGGCCAGAACACGCCTGAGTTCGTGACGCCAAAAATTGTAGTTTCTCGCTGGTTGATCTGGAGATGCGGATGAAAAAGCAGGCTTCGCCGACACAAGCTTGTTTGCAAAAAAGAGCAGTTTATTGACAAACCAAGCAAATGTCTGCATCGGGCACTCCAGGATGTACCCGAGAGGCTCAAAGCCAAATTGAGACCTCCTGAGCAGTGACAACGGACAACATTTATACCGTGAAACATTCTTTGAAGTACACAGAGCCACGTATGCAGGGTGGACTCTCCTTGAACCAGAGCATCTTAGATAAATGACCAGTGGCCCCACAGGTTGACTCATGATAGCCTGAAGTGACGGCCTTTCACCTTTGACACAGGGTTCATCCCCTTAGGTATCAATTTTAAATTCACAGCTGTTTACCTAGCCACAGGAGTTTGGTTTTCTTAAGAAGTAAGATGTGAAGAATGTTCTCTGTCCTAGTCATTACATCCTGAGTGAACCTGGCCAAATTCAGTCTAATCATTAGCTCACCTCCAAGGCCACCTGTTTTCCCTTTAAAGCATTCACATCAGATACATCAGGTATTTAATACAGATAAATCTGCAGGCAAATTTCAGAAAGAGCAGGCAGAACATTATTTTGCTACAAGAGACCCATTTATCAGAGACAGCAGTGGGTTCATTCTCCACTGTACTCATAGCAGCCTGTCTGGCAATTCCAGATAATAAGTAGCTGAGGTAGTAAACACTGTAAATTTAGAGAGCACAGTTTCTGACCCAGAAGGCCGATATATATAAAAAAAATTAATTTCAAAATATGAAGCTATGCATACCATTTATAACCAATGATGTGATGACCCTCCTTTTTTCACACACTTTTGATCACTTAGATACACATCACTCAAGGAGACTTCAACATGGCCTTACTCAGGAATTGACAGACTGAATATTATTTTATGTTCTTATTTTATATTCTTAAATAAATATTGTTTTGCTGTGCTATCTGATACTTTCTCAAATATCTTACGTAATGACATTTAATATCTGTAATTATGTCATTGTTTCTTCTTGTTCCTAACTTAACACAGATTTGTTGACGATCAACCGTTACGGGATCTGTTTAAGTGAATATTTAAGTCAAAGTTATCTGTACTTTATTTTTAAATCAATATATCTAGAGTAGAAAATCAAACTCAAAGTAATAATAGCCTACGTAAATGACTTTATAAATCTGGACAATAATATCTCACTAGAGAAATCTATAAAAGTGTATTTATTGTGTCATAAATAAGAGGGTGAGGATTTCAGACTCTCTGACTGCCATAGCCTTTATCATCAGACAGAGAGCAGAGGCTGTTTGCCGCAGCAGTGGAAAACTGGAAAATTCACAGATTCATTTCAAACCAAGGTGAACAGCTGTGCTATTCATTCATTCATTTTCCATACTGCTTATCCCTTTCGGGGGCTGGAGCCTATTCCAGCTTTCATTTGGCAAAGGCGGGTACACCCTGAACTGGTCACCAGTTGATCGCAGGGTCACATAGAGACACAACCATTCACTCTCACACTCATTCCTAAGGGCAGTTTGGTTTACAGATCAACCTAATGAGCCCGTTTTTGGTCTGTCGGGGAAGACGGAGTGCCCAGAGAGAACCTATGCATGCCCAATGGGAACATGCAAACTCAACACAGACAGGCTGGACCAACTCTGGGATTAAACCACAGCAACCTTCTTGCAGTGAGGCACTACCCTCTAGAAAACATAAGACATCGCCCTTTAAGTCATAATACTGGACAACTGTTATAAACATTATAAGCATTATTGAAATTATGCATCAAGGTTTCTTTGGACTGACAGAGAATTTTACATAATTTTAATTCAACACTGAGCTCATTACAAAATGTTATCCCCCAAATTAAAACTCATTTGTCATAGTCTATAGTATTTATTCTAAGTTGTCTGGTTTTAAGCACAAGCACACCTGATCAATTACATTTTCTTTCTCTTCATTTAAAAAAGTTAGGTAGGTGACGCAGGTAGGTGAGGTAGGTGACGCAGGTAGGTGACGCAGTGATGCTGCGACGTAGATTCAGTGAGACGGCAGCATCAGACTAGGCGCTCGTAAAAACATTCATTCATTCAACTGTAAACACTCGCCAATCTGATCTTAATCTACCGAGAAGAAGTTAGTTTCTCAACAGGGACACTCTGGAGGGCATCGAGGAGGATTTGGTCGGCCTGACGGATTACATTGACCAGTGTTACAACAGGATCGTCATGGGGAAGCCAAACTTAACATCGACCCCCTCCACTTCATCCAAGGCGAAGAGACCGCGCAACGGGGACTCATCTGGAGCTATTTCGCCTCCAGGTAATGACTCAACCGATGTTCTTCTCTCCATAGATAAGAAACTAACCAGCCTGGACGCCCGGTTGAGCCTGCTGGAGGTCCTCCATAAAGAGTTCCAGGCACTGCGCGAGTCGCTGGAGTTCAGCCAACACCAGGTGGAGACGCTCGCAGCGGAGAATAATAACCTCCGAGAATCGGTTAACTCTCTCTCCGAGGGGATGACCCGACTCTCGGAGGAAAACAAGAAGATCAAGGAAACAGTCCTTGATCTGCAGGCACGTAGCATGCGAGATAACCTGGTGTTTGCAGGCATCCCCGAACAGGCTGAAGAAGATCCGGAAGCAACGGTCACAGCCTTTATTAAAAATCAACTGAAGCCCCCCGAGGAAACCGTGAGTAACATCTCGTTTCACCGGGTCCATCGGTTGGGAGGTAAGAGACCAGATTCAAGTAGACCTAGACCGATTGTGGCTAAGTTTGTTAACTTCAAACAGAAAGAGCAGGTGAAGAGCCGGGGCAGGGAGCTGAGGGGGACAGACTTCAGCGTAAACGACCAGTTTCCCAAGGAGATCCTGGAGCGATGCAAGGTCCTGTTCCCAGTCAGGCGAAGGTTCATTGAAAGAGGTTCCCGAGCTGTCATTGCTGTTGACAAACTGTTCGTTAACAACCAATTGTATCGCGATCCAGGTGTGACACCTTGGCTCTACTAACTTCAGGTAAATACCTCCATTCATCAACACATCATACAAGGTTTAAACACTTCTATGGGGTATGCAAATCATCTAAGCAGTATTAGTTGACAAAAAGCTCACTGCTAGTCTCCATGTGTGGGATCCTGATGTCTTCCGTTCTATTAGAATATTTGTGTTTCTTTTTTTTAGTCTTGTTCTCTATTTTCTTTGTTTCTATGGTCTTCTCTCCTTCGTTCTCTCCACAATTAACTGCAACATTAACCTTTCATGTTATACTAAAAGCAGGGTCTCAGACACATATAAAACACATTCAAGACACTCAAAGCACTTCTGCACTACAAACAGCAAGTGGCCACACATTAACACTCAATATGCACAGCACCCACAGCATGTGGATTTATTATACACATACAGTAATGGAAACATCACACAGGAGATTTCACTGGCACACATACACACATGGGAGTATCATGCATGCTCACAAGGATGCATGCATATGGGCACATACATATATATGTCTGCTTGAGCACATATACAAACATTTCTCTTAGTTAACTCAATCAGCTGGCCTAAGTATGACACCGCTCAGGTTTATTTCATTGAATATACGTGGAGCTGGTTCCAGGGAGAAGAGATTGAAGGTAGTTAATAAATTGAAAGATCTGCAGGCAGACATTATTTTGCTACAAGAGACCCATTTATCAGAGACAGCAGTGGGTTCACTCTCCTCTGTACAGTTCCCTCATGTGTATTCAGCCTGTCTCAATTCCCGATAAAGAGGTGTAGCCGTCTTAATAGGCAGGTAAATTTCACTGACCCAGAAGGCCGATATATAATTATGAAATTAACTATTCAAAATATGAAGCTATGCATTACTAACATTTATGGACCAAATGTTGATGACCCCTCCTTTTTTCACTCCTTGTTCACCTCACTCTTTGATCACTTAGATAACACACTCATCATAGGAGGAGACTTCAACATGGCCTTGGACTCAGGAATGGGCAGGCTGAGTACAACAGGAAACCATCGGCTCTGGCAATCCACTAAGGTTGTTAAACAATACATGGAGGATTTTGGTCTCTGCAATGCCTGGCGCTCACACCACCCCACTCTTAAAGATTACACATACTTCTCACCGGTGCACCACTCATACTCCAGAATAGATTTTTTTCTAGTTAGCAGCTCAAGAATGAGCAATATAATAGAAACTACTATCCATCCTATCACTATCAGTGACCACGCACCACTGTCATTCACTCTAATTGATAAGAAAATAAAACCACCAACGAGTAGCTGGAGATTTAATACATCATTAGTTAAAGATCCTAATTTTATCAGCTATTTTGAAAAAGAATGGTCTCTATATATAGAACATAATGACCTACCAGAGACCTCAGCTTGTATTCTTTGGGAAGCAGGAAAGGCAGTAATGCGAGGGAAAATAATTTCATTCTCATCATATAAGAAAAAGGAGGAGAAGCAGCGAACATCTGAACTGGAGTCAAGACTCAAATCACTAGAAGAAGCGTATAGGGCAGCCCCTGCAGAGGACATACTGAACAGTATTAGGAGGGCTAAACTCGAGTTGAATGAAATAATCGAAAAGAAAACTCAATTTATGATGCAAAGACTAAGACTTGGAAAAATTTGAACACAAACAAAGGCAAACAAAGAGAAAACAACTATCTCCTCTGTCACGGACTCAGCAGGAAATATCACCCATGACCCTGACAGAATAAATGACATCTTTAGGGATTTCTATAAGACACTTTATTCATCACAAATTGACCCACCAGATGGCAGCATTGAAGAATTTCTCAGTGACATAAACCTCCCAAAATTGCAACCAGAACAGAGAATGGCTTTGGGCTCACCCCTCACAATTGGGGAACTCCATAAAGCACTACAAGGCATGCCTAGTAATAAAGCCCCAGGTCCAGATGGTTTTCCACCAGAATTCTATACGGCATTCTGGACCGCACTGGGACCCACTTTTCTTAAGATGGTGTCAGAAATCAAGGGAAAAGGAAAAACACCCAAAAGCATGAATTCAGCTAACATTACCCTACTACTAAAACCAGGAAAAGACTCCACACTTCCATCCAGTTACCGACCAATTTCATTAATAAACGCTGACCTCAAAATAATCTGCAAAGCTCTTGCCAAAAGATTAGAAACAGTAACTCCTCTTATCATACACCCTGATCAAACAGGCTTTATAAAGGGCAGACATTCTTCCACTAATATGCGCAGACTAACAAATCTGATAGATTATGCCACCTCACACAAACTAGAATCCACAATCATCTCCTTAGATGCAGAAAAAGCATATGACCGTGTAAACTGGAAGTTCCTATTTGCAACATTGAACAAATTCGGATTTGGTCCATCTTTTATTGACTGGCTGAAGATTTTATACAGTGACCCAAATGCATGCGTGAGGACAAATGATCAAACTTCTCCAAGCTTCAGTCTACAAAGGGGCACCAGGCAGGGCTGCCCACTCTCCCCCTCACTTTTTGCTATCTTTATTGAACCCTTAGCAGCTAGTATTAGACAAACTAAAGAAATTAAAGGTATTTATGGCAATAGTATAGAACACAAGACTAGTCTTTTTGCTGATGATGTATTACTTTTTCTCCAGAACTCACAAACATATCTCTCTCATACAATCTCACTCATTAATAAATTCTCATCAGTTTCAGACTACTCCATTAACTGGTCTAAAACTACTGTTCTACCTATCAACTGCACATTCCAGAATATTCCAAATATTACACTACATTAAGGGCTTATTAAATACTTGGGAATAAACATCTCTCCTAGCATTTCTGAATTAATAAAGCTAAACCATGTCCAGCCTCTAAAAATAGTTGAGGACGACCTCACACGGTGGAAATCCTTACCCATATCACTCATAGGAAGAGTTGCCACCATAAAAATGATGATTCTACCTAGAGTAAACTATCTGTTCTCAATGATTCCCACGAAACCTCCTTCCACCTGGTTTAAAAATTTAGACTCATTCATTAATAAATTTCTATGGAAAGCCGAACCACCGCGTATCAGTCTAAAAACCCTACAAAAGAGTAAAAACAATGGTGGTTTAGATTTGCCCAATTTTCACCTCTATTTCCTAGCAAACAGATTACGATACATATCAAAATGGCTAAATCCCAACCAACTAGATGAACCATGGCTTGATGTAGAACAAGTACTATGTAACGACCTACATTAATTCCACTCTGACAGCCTGGTGGGAGTTTCTGAAATTAACCAAATCTTCAATCGTTCCGTGTAAGCTTTCACCATGGATTAAAGTTCTCCGTCGCTGCAACGGATTTCCGTCAACCAGGCGAAGAAAGTTTGTTTGTGTGTGCCCGCGCGTGTGGGTGTGTGTGTCTGTGTAGGGGGGCAAGGAGCTGTCACTGTTTGTGATATTAACGGACTTTGATGGAGGACGAAGAGCGGCCTCATTTACTGTCTAAACTCTGGAGCCGCATGCAGCCCTTAAGCCTACTTGTTGCGGCTCCCTGCAGTCCGCGGTTCCGGAAGCGGATGCGGCTCTTTAGCTTGGTGTCACTCCATGCCAGTGATGCAGCAGAGGGAGCGCCACGTTGTCTACGTTTTTGTATTATCCGTGCTTACGGTACGAGCCTGCGGGTGCCGGTTCTTTGCAGCGTAACGGCGCGTAAAGCCCGCTCTGACGATCGCCGGGTGCGTAAATACCCCTTCTCTGATGTTGGCTCACTCCCCCCGCCTCCGCCTCCCTGAAGTTTACTCGCATCACCCCTGCACCTGCGGCTCCACACGACTTCTCCACGGTGGAATGGAGGGCAAAATGGCTCTTTCCATACAAAAGTTTGCCGACGCCTGGCCTAGCAGATTGGAGCAGTTAAGCAATAATCAGCAGCAGTATTGAAGAGAGGCTGAGATTAACCCTGTGATGCACGAATTAATACTTAAAAATGGTTAAAAAAAAAAATGTTTTGAATGCTTTTATTACAAAAATAGCCTAAATAATAGATAAATGACAAAAAAATCCTTAAAAAAGTTTAAAGGGGGGGTCTTTGATCAATTGTTGCCATTTGGCAAGAATATGCAATCATGGAACGTACCATAAAATCAACATTTTTGAGCAAAACGGCATTTTATTTCAAACAAGACTCAACATATCTATGTTATACTCTTCCAAAATGAACAAAGAGACATTTATACAGTGAAAACATTGTATAATTTCAAGTTTTCTAAAATATCTGCTCATAAAAACCCAAAACCTTGAACCTGACTCAATAAAGTACGATTTATCATTCTTTATTTTCATTTCATTCAGTTTTTTTCTGTTTCATTTCATTTGATTTCAAATCATGTCATTTGAATTGATTTGATTTCATCCATTTGATCTGATTTCATTTCATGCCTTATGAAATCAACAAAGCAGTTTCTCTCAACGTCTGCTAATAGAAACAAAAAACTTGAACCTGGGTCCATTAAGTTCAATCTATCATGCTTTTTTTCAATTCATTCAGTTGTTTTTTTCTGTTTTATTTCATTTGATTCATTTAATTTCAACTCATTTCAGTTGATTTTGATCTGATTCCTCCTCTAGTTTGACAGTAGTTTCTACCCTGCTCTCTTTCCCTCTCCTGTAGAAGTAGCTGGGATGCATCTTTTATGGAGGAAAGTAGATACTATTTCAAAGATAGCCAGAAAACTCCCTTAAATTAATATATATATATATATATATATATATATATATATATATATATATATATATATATATATATATATATATATATATATACAATGTTATTAGTTTTGAAACATAAGCAAAAGGTGTAAACAGTCTCAGGATAGTTTCATGCTATGTAAATGAATGGAACTCCATTAGGTTGTATACACTAGGAATTTTCCATATTTGCATATTGTTGCCATGTGGCAACAAATCTGTTTTGGCATATTACAAAAAATGTATAACAACAAAATTTAATAATGTGAAAAAAATTAAGTTTACTTACCCCAGATAGTGATTTAAATTTTTTTTTGTGAAAAATCTCCAAAAATTAAGACAAGCTTGGAGAGCCCCAGACAATATTGTTTGGATGTCAAATGGCCATTAGCAAAAAGGACTGGCAAATAAGATATCCTGGTCATGCGGCCTCATAAATTCTATTTCTTTCAAACTAAAAGTTCCGTCTTCACACCTAAATGTAAAAACATACATTTCATTTCACAGTTTTTTAGAAAAATTAAGATAAAGTATTTACTGCCATATGGCAACACTATGCAATAGAGGGTTAAATAGTCTTTAGGGCCTATTTTACAGGGCGATCTGCAATCACACTTTTTTCTGCTGCACTATTGTTATTAAACTATTGTTACTGAAATACTAAAAAAACAGAAGTTTTGTGATTTATATCCAATTAATGACAATAGTAAGGTCTATTGTTACATTATGAAAACTGATTACAAGTAGGGGCTTAGGAGGTAATGCAGCCCCCGACCCCCTTATACCACCACCAACACAAAAAATAATTTTCAGTCAAATGATTTTTTTTCACTTTAATCCATGGCTTTCACCCATCTGGAACAACCCCGACATCCTGCAAAATAAGAAAAATGATAAACTTTCCTCAGTGGATTAATAAAGGGATAAAGCATCTTGAACATATTATTCAAAACAGAAACTTCATACCATTCGAGGAACTCGCTGTGCAATATGAAATCAGCAGTACCAAATTCCTAGAGTACCAACAAATTAAATCTATAATAAGCAAGAAATATAATACCAACCAGCTGGACTTACAACTCCCTGCTCAGGTTGCAGAATTTATAAATCTCAAAGCCCCAAAATTGTTATCAAAAATCTATAGGCTACTAGTCAAGACAGAAGATTCAATCTCGTTCCCAACGCTCAAGTGGGAAACAGATTTATCTAGTAGTTTTGATAATAACTTTTGGTCTCAAGTCTGTTCCAATACATTCAAAATGACGAAAAATTCGAATCTGCAACTTATACAGTACAAAATTATCCACAGAATCCAGCACACGGGACAAAGGATGTTCAAGATGGGCCTAGCGCAATCAAATATTTGTTCACATTGCACCAATAACATACCAGATGACTACTTACATGCTGTGTGGTCTTGTACACCAGTTCAGAAGTTTTGGCTCCGGGTGTGTGAGGCCCTTTCAGCATGGTTCAAGTGTAATATCCCTGCATGTCCCAGACTGTGCCTTCTAGGGAACCTGGATGATAAGGGTCGAGGGGGACATGGGCCTGCCTGGGCTTGCATTTGGGCTTTCACTCTCTGGCACGCAGCACCTGATGTTTCTCCTGCTGTGGGGTTATGGAACGCCTCCCAGTTCAAATATACACGGATTCTAACACGTGAACAACACGTAAAACACACGTAAACAACACGTGAACGACACGTAAACAACACGTAAACAACACGTAGACAACGCGTGGAGGACAACTTCATTTCATGGCCCCTTGGCCACTTACCCAGCTTGACTCGTATGTTCCCATTGGCTCCTGAGCAGCAGGGTAAAACCATTTCTGACAGCATGAGGGGGTTTCAAACACTATTTAAAATGACAAATGACTTTGTTCTTTGCCAATTGCTTATTGAGAACACACACACTCACGCGTATTCATACATATAAATATATATATATATGGACTTGTTCTTGACTCAGTGGGCTCATATATAAATATATAAATATATATATATATATATATATATATATATATATATATATATATATATATATATATATATATATATATATATATATATATATATATATATATATATATATATATATATATATATATCAGTGGCGGCTGCTGGTCAGTCAGGGAGGGGAAGCTCATTTTTTTTCTGGCCTACATCATAAATTCATTTATTTATGTAAATGATCTGTGACCCTGTTGTACCAACTAGGTGTCTTTTCCTGGGATTTTATTCCCCAAAACCCACTTTTGACCAGACAACACATTTTATTTGTGACAGCACTTCCAGTGAGCCAGCTCACCTTGTCATACCAGGAATGCTGAAAAGACCTGTTACTTTTCCCCACCTTTTAGCACTAAACCAATCTTAGGAGTTGATCTGCCCTGCTGTTTGACTCTAATTTTCTCTTCGTAAGGAAGACTATCAAATGGCTTCGCAAAAATCTGGTCTACAACATTCATACTATCTGTCATTATGTGCAGCATGCTAGCAGCTGGAGCAGCTACGTGAGACTACTGTTTGACAGGCTGTGAGTGAGAGTGAGAGGGAGAGAAGATCCCCAGCCACAGCTGCTCGTTTGTGAAAAGAAAAGGTGGCAGGAGAGAATCTTCAAACACAATGCTAGTCGTTTTTAAGAAAGATAAAGTCGCTGGTGACCGATAAATCCACCGAATCAGTCCAGAACAACTGAATGTAAAACTTAGAAGATACCCCGGTGAAGGGTGAGCCTTCAAGATCGCTGATTGGCTCATTTCACTGTCAATCAGAAAAGGATTCGGCCAGATAGATCATCCAATCATCATGCAGAAGCTGAGCGTCCAGGCCAGCCCACTGCCTCACAGACCCCCAGAGACGCTGAGCGTCCGATGGGCGGGACAAAGCCCAGCGTATATCCAATGACCGTCCAGTTTCCACAATGGAACAACCCACTCTGTATTTAACCGCTGAAGTCTGAAGACGCTCAGCGTCCGGCTGTGTTGAAGCGCTGGGACGCTGCGGGGATGAATGAGAAGGAAGTCGCTCCAGTTACCTGTGATAAGTAGCTGATTCTGAACAAAAGATGAAGGTATTGTAGCGCATATGTAGTCAATGAAATGTACACACAGCAGTACATATCAACACTTTTTGGGGGGACATTTTAGGGGAAGCTGAGCTTCCCTTGCAGTCTTAGAGCAATTGCCACTGATATATATATATATAAATATAAATATAAATATATATATATATATATATATATATATATATATATATATATATATATATATATATACATATATACATATATACATAAATGTTTATATATATAAATGTATATGTGTATATATAGAGAGAGAGAGATACATACAGTCATGGAAAAAATTATTAGACCACCCTTGTTTTCTTCAATTTCTTGTTAATTTTAATGCCTGGCTCAACTAAAGGTACATTTGTTTGGACAATTATAATGATAACAACAAAAATAGCTCATGAGAGTTTAATTTAAGAACTAAGAACTATTCATTTTCCATGGTTTTTTGATAATAACCAAAATTACTTAAATTCTTACATCAATAGCTATGGCATTGTACCGCCAAAAACACTACTTTTAAGCATTCCATGTTTTCTTTTCTGTTTGCTTTAAACACATGATACACACAAGAGTTAATACTTGATTGCATAACCATTGTTCTTGATGACTGCAGCCATGCGTCTTGGCATGCTCTCCACCAGCTTCTGACATTGTTCTGCTGTCACAGCAGCCCATTCCTGTTGGACAAATTCAAACAAATTTTCTTTGTTTTTGGGCTTGTGGTTCTCCATTTTGAGTTTGATGATTTTCCACAGGTTTTCAATTGGATTAAGATCTGGTGATTGAGCAGGCCAAGGCATGGTGCGAATGTTGTGGTTCTCCATCCAGGCTTTAACTGACCTTGCCGTGTGGCAAGGGGCATTGTCTTGTTGGAAAATCCAGTCATTTGAGGCAGGAAAGAGTTTTCCAGCTGATGGAAGAAGACTGTTTTCAAGGGTAGTCCTGTACATGACCTGGTTCATTCGGCCTTCACACAATTGCATTTGCCCTGTTCCACTCAGACTGAAACAACCCCAGATCATGACTGATCCACCCCCATGTTTTACTGTGGGGGCAAGACAGTCTGGGTTGTAAGCTTCTCCAGGCTTCCTCCTAACCAGTAAGTTGGCTGGAGTAGGCATCAATTCAAAATTGGATTAATCACTGAAGAGAACCTTAGCCCAATCATCAACAGTCCAATCCTTGTGGTCTCGAGCAAAGAGTAACCGGGCCTTCCTCTGCCTTTCATTGATGAAGGGCTTCTTGCGTGCTCTGTGTGACTTCAAACCAGCTTCAACAAGTCAGTTTCGAACTGTCCTTGCTGAACAAGTCACATTTCTCGACAGTGCCCACTCATTTTTAAGGTCCCTGGAGGTCTGACGACGATTCCTGACACAGGAACGGATGAGTGCACGGTCATCTCGTGGGGTAAAAAGACGTTTCCTGCCACGGCCAGGTAGCAATTTGGTAGTGCCATGTTCAGCTTGTTTTTTTTGTTGTAATGAACGGCTGTCTTGGAGATCTTCAGTTTTTTCGCTACCTGTCTCTCACTCATGCCAATTTCCAGCAGTGCCAAGATGGCTGCCTTTGTGGCTTCACATAATTCTTTTGTTTTAGGCATTATGTGAGAGCTGACAACTTCTGAGTTGTGCTACGGCTTGAATGTAAGCAGGAAACCACTCTAGGCCTTTGCATGTGCAGTGCTGCTTGTGACATGAAATGGCCTCTTATATACCCTGGGAATCAATTAAGCTTAAGAATGTCAAATAGGACATAAAGTATTATGTGACCAGCTGCATTTTTTGTTGTGTTCATTGTATTATACGTTTAGTGGTACCAGATATTAGAATGAACAAGAAATTGAAGAAAACAAGGGTGGTCTAATAATTTTTTCCATGACTGTAGATATATACACATATATATAGATATAGATATATATATATACATATATATGTGTATGTATGTATATATATGTATATGTATATATATGTATATATATATATATATATATATATATATATATATATATATATATATATATATATATATAATATATATATATATACAATTTCCTGAGGGGACCTAATTTAAGTTCCTATCTATCTATCTATCTATCTATCTATCTATCTATCTATCTATCTATCTATCTATCTATCTATCTATCTATCTATCTATCTATCTATCTATCTATCTATCTATCTATCTGTCTGTCTGTCTGTCTGTCTGTATATATATATATATAAATATGTATATATATATATAAATATCTATATATATATAAATATATATGTGTGTGTGTATATCTATATCTATCTATCTATCTATCTATCTATCTATCTATCTATCTATCTATCTATCTATCTATCTATCTATCTATATATATATATATATATGTGTGTGTGTGTGTTTGTGTGTACAATATATATATTGGGAATAAAAATGCCTCCTTTTACTCTAATATTGCCTTTCTTTGTAAAACAAATATTAAAAAAAAGAACAATTTTGGAGGGAAATAGTGACTGAGGATTCAGGATTTTAAGGCATTAAACTACACTGATATGCTTATGCAATAACTAATTATTTTGGTAAAATTTTTAAGGATGTCTTACATTTAAGCCACAATAAAAATTGCAATAGTTTAATAAATATTACCGTAATCATAAAATTAAATTTATGAATATATTTTTTTCATTATATATTTTTTATTTTTCAAACATTATTTGTATCCTTTAAAACAGGTCTGATCACACCACAAGCTATTTTCTTTTACAAATAATGATTTCTGCTTAACTTTATTTAATTTCTTTATATTTGTATGGGGAAAACTATACTTGGAAAAGTAAAGTCTTACAAGTAGGAAAGGTCAAGCCAGCTAAAGATCAAAAAGCAACAAGGTCACAGAGCAAGAGACATTTTATGCACCACTAGCCCTCAAAATGTAAAACCACCCACCCAGGATGGTCTTAATTTGTCCACATGACAAAATTTCCAAGTTTATGAGTAGAGAAAATAATAATAATAAATAGTGAAAAAAAATCTAAAACTAAAATAAAAACAACAACGCAGGCAGTTTTGTCATAGTACATGACTTTAGTACCACCGACACCAAGTGAGTGGAAATGACAGATAGGGGTTTAGAAACAAAGCAACTCCAAGAAACTCTCTGTCTGTATTTATAAAATAAATAAATTAATAATAATACTAATACTAATAATAATAATAAATAATTACAATAATATTACAATATACAGAAAGAAAAAATAAACTCAGGAGGACAAAGTAAATAAAAAGTTTAATAGATACAAATGCCTATTTTACACTTGCATATACCTACATCCACATCCATGTCTAAAAATCTAACCCAGCATACACATACACAGAAAAATGTGACATGTGATAGACAAATAGTTATAATCAGCAATATACATGAAGAACTATGGCATTGAAAAACAAATGACAAAATATAAAAAATCAATAAGTAAAAGATAAAGAAAAGGATAACATATGTCCCATATTCTATGTGGATTGTGACGGTGGGTGTGGGTTATTTTTCTTATTTTATGCCGTTTTCTACTTGGTATTTTATCTATTGTTATTTCATTTTATCTTATTTCTCAAATACATCACTTTGTGCTAAAAACCCTGTATGAAAAGTATTATAAATACTATAATATAATAAAGTTTGATTGATTGATAGTTATATCCCTTTATCCATCTCCTTTCCCCTCTTCCACCCCCCTTTCGATTCTCTCACTCCCCTTTCTTATCACTTTATTTTATCTGTTTGACAGATTCAAATGATCAATTACATGAGCCCACTGAGTCAAGAACAAGTCCATTCGACAGTGATGCCAAAATATCGCTATACCGTCATATGCCTGGCTACTAACAGGAGAATGATTAAAACATGAGCTTTCTTTCTACCCATCGCCCCATCTGGCGTGGAGGACTGCAGCTCTGCAACATGGTCTCATCTCTGAGAGGTCAGAGTCACACTTATGACCTCTTAGAGATGAGACCATGTTGCAGAGCTGCAGTCCTCCACGCTCCTCTGCGCTTGCTCTAGGACAGTTTTCCTGCCATTACTGTTATGACAGCTGTTTTAATCACTTAGATAACTGCTATGGCTTTTGTAATAGTGATAAACATTATTCCATAGAGACTGTGTCAGTCCCCCGACCCAAAGCTCACTTAGATATTAACTCAAAAACAAATAAAAGAGGTGTCAACCATAGAAATCTGATTAAAATAAAACCTTCAAATGTAGTGGCTTTAAAACATCAGAGAATCAGATGTGGTCTCTTAAATATTAGATCACTGAGGTCCAAATCTTTACTGGTGAACAACCTTATATCAGAAAATCAGATTGATTTATTCTGTCTAACTGAGACATGGCTACGTGACAAAGAATATGTCAGTTTAAATGAATCCACTCCTCCCAGTCATTCAAATATTCATATACCACGCGACACAGGCCGTGGTGGTGGTGTAGCAGCTATTTATCATTCCTGTCTCCAAATCAATCACAGACCAAATTCTAAATATACTTCTTTTGAAAGTCTTACTCTAAATTTATCTCATACTGATTCAAAAACCGGCCAGACAGTCCTATTTGTGATAATTTACCGTCCTCCAGGCCCATACTCTGAATTCTTATCAGAATTCTCTGAGTTCATATCAAACTTAGTCCTTAGCTCTGATAAAATAATCATTGTAGGTGATTTTAATATTCATGTCGACAAAGAGAGTGATAGTCTTAGCTCAGCTTTTATGTCATTAATAGATTCAGTTGGCTTTATTCAGTCTGTTAATGAAGCTACCCATCATTTTAATCACACTCTTGATTTGGTTTTAGCATATGGCCTTGATATTAATGAACTGAAAGTTTTTCCTGAAAATCCATTTTTATCCGACCACTTCTTAGTAACTTTCAGCATCCTCCTGGAAGATTCTGCGTTTTGCAGCAAAATTGTGAGCAGTAGAAATCTGTCCAGTGGTTCCGTGGCTGAATTCAAAGAAGCCATTCCTACTGCCTTAAGCTCAATAAATTGGCCAACCGATAACTGTGATATTAGTTTTAGCCCTACTCAGCTGGATCAGCTTGTTGATGACTCAGCCAGTCTACTAAGATCCACTTTGGACTCAATTGCTCCACTGAGACAAAAACGTATTAAACGTCAGAGGACAGCCCCTTGGTTTAATTCAGAGACTCGTACACTTAAACAAACAACCCGTAAATTAGAGAGAATGTGGCGCTCTGATAAAAGGGAAGAGTCACATATACTTTGGCGAGAGAGTCATAATAACTACATGAGAGCCTTAAAACATGCTCGAGCTGCCTACTACTCCTCACTTATTGAAGAAAATAGAGACAACCCTAGATACCTCTTCAGCACTGTAGCCAGGCTGACACAGAGTCAGAGCTCTATTGAGCCTGTGATTCCTCTAGCCCTGAGCTGTGAGGACTTTATGAACTTTTTCAATGATAAAATTCTGAAAATTAGAGACAAAATTAGCAACTCTTTATCTCCAGCTGAACCTGCCTTACCTCTAAATGTAGTAGTAGTTAGACCTGAGTTACACAGTTTCTCTACGATTAGCCTTCAGGAGCTAAATTCTCTCGTCTCTTCCTCTAAATCATCAACCTGCCTTTTAGACCCGATTCCAACCAAACTGTTCAAGGAGGTCTTCCCTCTAGTTTGTCCGTTGTTGCTAGAGACAGTAAATATATCTCTATCAACAGGCTATGTACCACAGTCTTTCAAAACAGCAGTAATCAGACCCCTCCTTAAAAAACCTAACCTCGATTCAGGAACATTAGCTAACTACAGGCCTATTTCTAACCTCCCATTTGCCTCAAAGATCCTGGAGAAAGTAGTAGCTGATCAGCTAGGTGACTTCCTTCAAGACAATAGCCTGCTTGAGGACTTTCAGTCAGGATTTAGAGCTCATCACAGCACAGAGACTGCTCTAGTTAAAGTATCCAATGATCTACTTTCAGCTTCAGATGAAGGACTGCTCTCTGTTCTTGTTTTGTTAGATCTAAGTGCTACTTTCGACACCATTGATCATGATGTTCTTATACAGAGATTAGAGATGTTACTTGGGATTACAGGGACTGCCTTAAATTGGTTTAAGTCCTACTTATCTAATAGATATCAGTTTGTACACGTGAACAACAAGTCCTCTGTGTACACTAAAGTAAGTTACGGGGTTCCTCAAGGTTCAGTGCTAGGTCCAATTCTCTTCTCTATATATATGCTTCCCCTTGGTGAAATCATGAGGAAATACTCTGTTAATTTTCACTGCTACGCTGGTGATACACAGCTTTATGTATCACTGAAGCCAGGTGAGGCAAACCAGTTAGACAAACTAGATGCCTGTTTAAAGGACATCAGATCCTGGATAGCCAGAAATCTTCTTCTTCTTAACTCAGACAAGACAGAGGTTATTGTGCTGGGCCCTCGACACCTTAGAGAATCCTTTTCTAGTGATTTAACTGCCATAGATGGCATTAGTCTGGCACCAAGCGCAACTGTTAGAAATCTAGGAGTGCTATTTGATCAGGATCTATCCTTTAACTCCCACATAAAGCAAATTTCAAAAACAGCCTTTTTTCATCTTCGTAGCATCGCTAAAATCAGGCCTATCCTGTCCCAGAGCGATGCTGAAAAGCTAGTCCATGCTTTTGTTACCTCTAGACTGGACTATTGTAATTCTCTGCTTTCAGGCTGTCCCAGCAAGTCACTTAAGACGCTTCAGCTGGTCCAAAATGCTGCAGCACGTGTGCTGACTAGAACTAGGAGAAGAGACCACATTACTCCTGTATTAGCTTCTCTGCATTGGCTTCCCATTAAATATAGAATAGAATTCAAGATTCTTCTCCTCACCTATAAAGCTCTCAGTGGACAGGCACCAGTCTATCTTAAAGAGCTTGTAGTGCCGTACAACTCCTCTAGAACATTACGCTCCCAAAATGCCTGCCTACTTGTGGTACCATTAATCTCCAAAAGTAGTATGGGAGGTAGAGCCTTCAGTTATCAGGCTCCTCTTCTCTGGAACAATTTACCAACCACAGTTCGGGGGTCTGACACTCTCTCTACCTTTAAGGTTAGACTTAAAACTTTACTCTTTGATAAAGCTTTCAGTTAGGGACCAGCTCATAGCCTATAAATAAATAAATAAATTAGTTCATAAATTAGACTCATAGTTTAGATGTAACAGGTCTAGACTGCCGGGGGGGGGGGGGAGTCTGGCACAATGGGCTCTATCACTCTCTCTCTCTCTCTCTCTCTCTCTCTCTCTCTCTCTCTCTCTCTCTCTCTCTCTCTCTCTCTCTCTCTCTCTCTCTCTCTCTCTCTCTCTCTCTCTCTCTCTCTCTCAGCATCTGCTTTTGCCCCGTTTGTTTGCTCCTGTACTCGTCTCTGGCTCTTGTCTTGTAGGTGGCCTGGGATCCTTGTGGAGACTGCCTGCTGCTGTGGAGTCATGAAGCCTCAAAACTACAATTATAAACATGACACATAGTTGACCATTTTATTAGGAACACTCCATTCCCATTATCATTATAGCTATTTATACAGACACTAGCATGATCTCCATATCCATGATCGATACATCTACAGTATCTATATTTTACTACCACATAGGCATGAGGTCCCTCTGAAAATGGGATGTCACATCTCAAGAGGCCTTTAACACATTTATATTTAACGGAGACAATTATGGTTGGGATGCACTTGTGGTCTGGGCACCC
Source organism: Scarus forsteni (assembly GCA_036419115.1). Taxonomy (NCBI): domain Eukaryota; kingdom Metazoa; phylum Chordata; class Actinopteri; order Labriformes; family Labridae; genus Scarus; species Scarus forsteni. Next base: position 340,079 of record JAZDUH010000217.1, on the reverse strand, counting down.
ATGAGTTCGTCACTACCATAAATTCTTATTTTCAGTAAGAATATCTAAGATTATACTTCTAGAAAATGATCACCACAACCATTCAGACATGAGGACCCTCTTGAAAATGAGATGTAGCATCTCAAGAGGCTACCCTCTAATAAATCAGACGACAGGTCTATGGTACATGAACCTGTCCCTAACTTTAGTTACCATTCTAGTCCACTTGTCTCCTCTTACCTCCCTTCTTTTGCCCTCACACCCGACACAGCATCGTGTGGATTTGCTGTTCATCATGAGACTGGGATCCACATTCAAGATTTCCTGCTGCTTAACAGAAGGTTTTTTCTTGCCGCCATGATGGAGGGATCCATGATTGGCTATTTGGATTCATGTTGGGTGTTGGATGTATATATTTGTATATATATGTATATGTGTATTTTATATGTATATATGTATCTATGCATATATGTGTATCCATAAAATGAAGAGCTTTATGCTCTATTGTAAAGTGTCTTGAGATAACACTTGTTATGAATTGGCGCTATACAAATAAAGATTGATTAAAGATAAAGATTGATTGATAAATAAATAAAGATTGATTTTTAATTCTGTGCGACTTGACCTTGTCGGTGATTAATAAAAAAAATGACTCCAGGGCAAATAACCTATCACATTTTGGCACACACATTTATCCTCTGATAAAACTTTTTCAGTCTGAATTGACCCTTCGCTAAGCCCCTCCCACAAACGGCTACTGTCCAATCCTACCTTAGCAACTGTAACTATGTGCAAGAGGTCTGTCAAGCTTTTGGCAGAAGACAACATGCCGAAGCGGTGTGCATACGGGACTTGTAAGTCCGACACTCGCCATGCGCAAAGTTTGGAGGGTGGTGTTTTTTTTTTTGCATTTCCCAAGCCGAAGACACAAGAAGAAAGGTGCCGGGTGTGGATTAAGCAGTGTGGGAGACCGCATGATCAGCTGAATCCCTCCAAAATCAATAAGAACACCTACGTCTGTTCTAAGGTAAGGTGCTAGCTAACATTAGCTTACCGTAGCTCTGTGTTTTAGGTCAGATAACATTAGCAAAGAAAGACGTCTCAATGGCAGGTTACTTCTCTTAAAACTTGAGCTACTGTGTATCATTTGAGCAAAATAAATGCTAGTGACAGAGACAACTTCTGACATACTGGTATCTTTTAGCATTTTGTGGACGGACGATCTACAACCGAGTTCCCAAATCCTGTGGCTGCTCTTTCTTCTTTCTCGAGGAGGGAACATCAAGGGGGAAGCAGAAAACCTCCAGCAAAAAGGTTTGTGTTATTTAGTGCAGTGCAAGTGTCTAGTCTTTGTCTTTGTCTTTGACTACTCAAAATCCCCGCGTAAAATACTTAAAGCTGGTGTCTACGATTTGAAACCGCAGCCTGCCCCTCCTACCCTCACCTCTCCCCTCCGTGTTCCAAGATCCCGCCCCCAGCTCGTGTCGGCTCATATAAGCCCCCTCCGGCAGAGCTACGAGCGACTAGCACAATATATCAGCAGCAAACTCAATCAAAAACAGCTCAGCTCAACTGAAAGTATCAAACACGACAGACATCTCCCTCATAACACACAGCAGTAGCCATTTCAATTGGACCGGCGGCAATGCGGGTTTGGCGCCGCCAGAGCGGAGCCGAGTGTGGGGGAGGATTTATCTTTCTCAGCCTGTCCTCCCCAGCTCAGCTTACAGTGCTAACGATTAGCGGCTAACAGGCTAACCCGCTCCCCTACAAGTTATTAGCCCGTACAGGCACAAACTAACCAGAGTAATTCAGCAGACATCTCCCACTGTAGTAAACAAAGCCATTACCTGATCAACCAGGGGCGAAACGGCCGATGCTGAAGGTCTGACGGCCGGCTGAGGCTATTCATTAGCCGTTAGCCCGCTAACAGGCCTCCACCCGCGGGCAGAGCTCCGTTGGGCCCGCGGGAGAGGGAGGCGGATTCCCGGTTCGGCGCTAGGCTTTCCTGCTCCATGATAGTTCAGTAGCTAACGCTGCTAGCTGCTCACCGGAGGTAGAGGGGAGGAGGCGGGACCATGGGCAAGATGCTGCGTACTGTGTAGTGAGGGAGACGAGGGAGAGGGGAGAGGAGAAGGGTGGTCTGCAGCCAGACTGTCTTGGGAGAGGGAGGCGGATTCCCGGGTTCGGCGCTAGGCTTTTCCGGCTCCATGATAGTTCAGTAGCTAACGCTGCTAGCTGCTCACCGGAGGTAGAGGGAGGAGGCGGGACCATGGGCAAGATGCTGCGCATCATGAGTGAGGGAGACGAGGATTGGATGGACTCATGGACTAACTCACGGACCAATTAATAGTTGCAGGTTCTTAGGCTTGATTGGTCAGCTAGTATGCAGCTTTTCAGCGGATATACTGAATGGATTTTTTTCATTCTTTTTGGTCTTTATACTGTGTAGATAGGACCATAGGACCATAACAGCCTTATAAACGGTGTTATTAATATGTACAAAGCTTCCAAATCGTAGACCATAGCTTTAAATGTGACAGCATTTTATTGTAAGTGTTTACTGTCTGTTGATGTCTTGCAGTTGACAAATGTAATGTTTTGAATCATACAACACATTAATATGTACACACATTTTGGGATTGTCAGACTGATTTAATGTATTTCATTTTGGTCTTGTCTGTAAAATAGCAATCAGTAAAATATCACAGAAGTCACTGTTAACCGGGCCTTAGTGCCCACACCCTACCCCCACCTCATCAATAATACAATATAATTTATTACACGTATTACTAACATTAAATTTCCACTGTATTTAATTGAAATATATGAATAATTAATAACAAACAGCATTGTAACTCAAACTCTAACAACTATTCTTTCACAGAACCAGAAGTGATAAACAGGATGCTGAAGCCTCCACCTTGAGTTCAACCGATGAAGCTGCATCACATCTCAGTGTCACAGAAACTAACAATGGTAAGAGTTTAACAAAGGGTGTGTTTGCTTTATTTGCTTGTCGATTTTACTGCAGACATCTGCTGAGGAAGTGCTCAAAGAAAAACAGGTCTAATTTGTTTTTCATCTCACCCCATTTTGCTGCATCCAAATGGGTGCGCTGTAGGTGATAGTCTTCTGAGCACATCACAAAGAAATCACACCACGACATGCCTGTGAGTCCCAACTGTCCTGTTATTTGGTTATGATATGTGTGGCTCTCCTTTAGCTTGTAGCTACCATCTGCATGCCTTACAAGATAAGGGCAATCTTTGTAGCTCTCCTTTGATGAACACTTGATCTCCAAAAGGCCGTGACTTCTACTGTCCCCTATCTCAATGACCTTTCTGTCAGGTGAAGTGCCAAGGTGAGGAGCATGAGGATTTACCACAAATCCACATGGGAGCACTGCATTTCCTGTGACCTCACAGTAACACTTTGCTGCAGTGGGCTCAAGGCGTAACCCTCTTTTCATAGCGCTTGTCTGCCCAGTGGCTGTGGTCTTAATGGTGGCTGCAAGGCTCTCATAGTTTGATTTTCTTAAGCAAATTCTTTTAAAACAGGTGGACGTAAGCCGGGCAGACCGTGCAAGGTGCCAGACATTGTTAGTCTGCTGTTGTCTGGTCTCATGCTCCAGGGCTATGGATTGTGGCAGAGTGATTGAGATTTTACTGTACATAATTGTTTCATGTTTATTCAGTACCGTAGTGAAATTTGATGGTTGAGGTGTCAAGGGGAAATCTGGGAATTCACAAGCTTGCTTTCCTGGTAGTGACTCTGTGTTTTCGACCAGAGGGAGCTGTGAAAGAGAAAATTATATCATTAACTGATTGTTTTTTTCATATTTGCATTTACAGAGGCAGACAACAATACCAGTCACCAAGAAGAGGAGCTGAAAACTCTAAAGGAGAGACTCGAGCGACAAAAGAAGGAAATGATAAATTTGAAGATGGAACTTGAAGAAAAAAATGGCCAGCATAAGTTACTTGAAGGGAAATTTAAAAATACACTGATATTAACTCCAGAGTCTGTGGACCAAAGTCATGTGCCTGGTTATTTTCAGTACTGCACTGGTTTCACATATGAACAGTTTAATGTTTCAGTTATGTATGACTGTTGATTGTATGGACCCCAGGAAGATTAGTTGCTGCTTTGGTAGCAACTAATGGGGATCCTTTTAAATAAACAAATAAACATAAAGTCCCCATGCTGGACAGGCTGTTTGTAAATCGCGATAACGCTGTCATTTCTCAGACTATCTTCATAAAAATTACATATTCAATCAATCAATCAATCTTTATTTGTATAGCGCCAATTCATAACAAGTGCTATCTCAAGACACTTTACAATAGAGCATCAAGCTCTTCATTTTATGGATACACATATATAGATAGCAGAAGCAGAAGAGAGAAGAACTGAATTAAACCGCCTTAGAGAAGCTGAAGTGGTCTTAGTAAACCTTAGTACATTCAATCGAACGTAAATCAAACAAAACAAGTGTGTTATAAGCTAAAGGGACAGATATTAAGCAGTTAAGATTAGCATTAGCTGCACAGAGAAAGGACACACTACAAACAGCACTGCACTGTGAAACAGGAAATGACGAATACGCTTACCAGGAAGTGACGATCATCAACATCAACATCTGGTTTCATGACATTTGTGTGAGATAAATATGGTTTCATGACATTTTGTTTTGTGAGGATGTGTTTGGTGATGCCAATTGATTTGTTCTTCATAAATCTTTTAATCCACAGTCTTGGTAATACTTGTAAAGTATTCGATTATTTTCACAGCTTTAAGCTTTTAAATTACAGTTCAAACTTAAATTTTAATTTTATTTCTTTGCCTGTATGTTCAATATATAAAATGCAACATTATGTTGTCTGTCACCAATACACACTCCTTGACCCCCACCATACATCCTGCCAGACCTCTTTGATTTTAAAATCCTTTTGTCCCCACACCTAGCCATCTTTTATCTTCCCTTAGATATGCTTCCCCTCCTGACACCCTCAGCTCAGACTGCACCCCACCCATCAATGACATCTCCATGTAAATTGTATTTCTTCTTTCTGCTATTGTCTGCCTGTTTTGTGTATTTCCCTGTCTAGACATAAGTCCCACCTGAGTCTTTTTTGTGTATCCACCTCTGACTTAACCCCGTAAAACCCAAATATAGAAAAAAATTTGCAAACATTTTTCACCTTCACCTTTAGTAAGCTTTTAGGAAAATGTTGTAATATTACAACGTTGGGCCTTACTGGTAGCAGAATTTCAGTGTAAATGTCCCCTCTGTTTAAACAGATATACAAAACAAATAATGGATCCTTTGCAGGGTTGAGCTCTTACGTTGCCCAATAACAGTCCATATAGTGAATAAAATCACACAACCTTCATTTTTTTTTAATTTTCATTTTTTTCTGTCATTTATTAATAATAAATAAGAAGATAAACTGTATTTACAAAAGTCAGAATTTAAAGTCCCCCCCAAGCAATTAAAGTGTCCATTGTTCAGCCATGTTCATTTTCAATGACAGTCCCAGAAACAGTTGTTTTCCTCTGAAAATTAGGTGGCACTTGCTGCATAGGGTGTTGTCCACATAGTCATGAACTGCAAATTCAGTGGACAGTAGATTTTCTTTTTGAGCTTTATGGGCATCTACATTTGTCTCCTCATCACCTAAATGAGTGTCTGAGTTGATTTTAAAGTCACTGTCCCCATTCATGATGGCATCTTTCACATTCTGCATAGTGTATAGAACATAGCTTTGCCGATATCATTATGAAGTGGAACAAATAAATCAAATAAATACATATGTAAGTGAGATAAGTGAGCATTTATTGAATAGTTTCAATTAAAATATATCCTAATTTTACTTATACCTTCAACCAAATTCACACATAATGTCTGGATAGCCTACCTCATGTCTAATTACCATCAAAAACATTTTATTTCTATCAGTATACCTGACCATATGAGAACATGAGAGAAGATCAAGTCCTAATGTAATGTGTAAGGTGTACCTGGTTTTTGCTACCACAATGACCAAAATCACATTTTTTTTTTTTTTTTTTTATTAAGCTTGAGCAGATACAGGCCTTAGGAATACAGTATGATTCAGAGAACCTATCAATGATCTGCAGCTACTCAGTCCGGAGCATGTAAGCAAAATGTTTGAAGATGTAATGTCCTTGAGCTTAAGGATTACAGTCACAGGCTGAGGAGGTGTTTGTTCAGCCTCCTCTTAAAGGCGTGAATACCCTTGGTGTAATCTCTCCAACGACTTCAGGAGGAAGGCTGTTCCATACTGTGGTGGCAGAGTGGAGAAAGCTCCTGTCGAGGCATTTGGTGTTTGACTTGGGGATCTCCAGGGCGTGGCTTGGTTGAGTCTTCCGGGTGATGCGACCTGGGATGTGGGTGGGGTGGGGGTAGCAGTGCTTTGAGATCTGCTGGGCAGCTGGGAATGTGCATCTTATACAGAACGGTTGTTGCTGCAACCGCTCTACGATGACCCAGCTTGCTGATGCCATACTTTCGTAGGGCAAGGTCCTCATCCACCCCAATGATTTTTAAGGCCTTTTTTTGAATGGTGTCCAGCTGCCCAAGAATGGTCTGCGCAGCATTCATCCAGGCTAGGCAGGAGTACTCCATAATGCTCCTGACCTGGGTTTTGTAGATGTTGGCTCTACCTTCAGCATCAAGCTTGTTGGCCAGCTTCCGCAGTGCTCCAAGACGTTGTCCAGCGCGTTTGCAAATGTTGGACAGATGGGTGGTCCAAGTCAGTTTGGGGTCGATGCAAAGTCCCAAAATCTCCATCTGCTCACAGAGGCTGATTTTAGTTGTCCCAAAGAAAAGATCCGGGTGAGATGGGTTCCTCTTTCTGGAAAGGATCATGGCCTTGCATTTGCTGGGCTCAAAAGTGACCTTCCAGACGTCTGCCCACTTGCGGATGTTTTCTAGGTCTTTGTTTAGGGATGCAGCTACCTCGGGCCCATTTGATGATGTCACAGGTGCAAAGATGGTGGAGTCATCCGCAAACAAGAATAAGTTGTTATCACACTGTTCCACAATGTCATCGATGAAGACGGAGAATAGTATTGGGCCTAGAATTGAACCCTGGGGTACAGAGGCATTGATGGGAAGTGGTGAGGAGGACTGGCCAGAAAGCACAACTTTGATGAATCTTCCTTGGAGGTAGTTCCGTAGCCAGGTGTGTAGCTTTCCAGTGACACCCTTTGACGAAAGCTTAGCACAAAGGCCATTGTGCCAGACCCGGTCAAAGGCACCCTTGATGTCCAGTGCGACTGCGTACACTTCGCCGCCTTTGTCAAGGATGTTGTTCCACACCTGGGACAAAACCGTGAGGAGGTCTGCTGTGCTGTGGTTTGGTCTGAACCCGTATTGTTTGTTGGAGATGAGGTTGTGGCGGAGGAGATATTTCTGTAGTTGTTTTTGAACAGAGGATTCCATCACTTTGCTGATGGTGCTGAGCAGGGATATGGGGCGGTACATTGATGGATCTGATTTGGAGTCCCTTTTATGGATCGGGATCACCCTAGCAGTTTTCCATTGGTCGGGGAACAAGCCGCGAGAGAAGAGGAGTTGGAAGAGACGGCTGAGAGGACTGGCCAGTTCTGCAGCGCACTCTTTGAGGACCCTCGTAAGTATTTCATCAGGCCCTGTAGCCCTCCCTGGGTCCAAGTTGCGCAGGATGTTTCTGACATCTTTGGGTTTGTAGTAGACATCACCAAAGTGAGAAGATGGTGATGGACTCTGGGGCACAGGCTGTGCTAGTGCCCCAGGCAATGTGCACTTAGCCGCAAAGGTTTGACAGAAGATGGTGGCCTTTTCACTGGCTGAGATGTGGGGGATACCCTGATGTTCGATGACGGGTATCTCAGTAGATCCGCTCCTCCCAGAGAGTGAGTTCACTATACCCCACCATTTCTTCGAGCCAAGTGATTTGTCCGATAGATCTTTTCTCAGTTTGTTGTTGAATTGCCTCTTTGCCTGTTTCTCCGCTTGATTGAAAGCTGCTCTTGCTTCAAAATACTTTTGTTTTGAAGCCGGTGTGTTGGATGTCTGCATCTTGTGATAGAGCCGACGCTTTTTTGCAGCTGTTCTTCTGCACTCCTCATTAAATCAAGCTTTATCCCCAGGCTTCCTGGTGATGATCTTGTTTGGTATAAACGCAGCCATAGCATCTTGCAGTAAGCTGGTAAGAGTGGTACAGATTGTTTCTGGATCTTCTTCCTTGAATACACTGGACCAGTTTATGGATGATAGGTACCCCCTCATCTCCCAGAACTGAGCTTTATCGTATCTCCACACCCTGCGTTTGTATGGCTTATCTCTGAAGACTGGTAGATTTAGCTGTATGTGTACAGGGTTATGGTCCGAGGAGCCCACATTTGCCAGAGTCTTAGTAGTTGCTGGAGTGTCTGATAGAACCAGATCCAGGATGTTGTTATGTCTGGTTGGTTCAGTGACAATCTGGTCCAGTCCCAGGCAATTGGCAAGTTGTAGGGCATGTCGTCCAGCGGCATCTGTGACATTGCTCCCCAGCCACTCTTTATGATGTACATTAAAGTCGCCGATGAGCATTACTGACTGGGCTCCAAGCTCTTCCATCATGAGGAAAGTGTTTCTGTCAAGGTAGTCCAAGACTTCGTTGGAGGCACTTGGCGGGCGGTAAACAGCAGCAATCAGTAGTGTCCTGGTCTTCAGGGCAACAGTGAGCCACATGAGCTCAAAGTCTTCAGGGTCTTTGGATGGATTGTGGTAGATGGAAACACCTTCTAGACAGTAGACTGCTATTCCGCCACCGGCCCCTCCAGTGCAATCTCTGCGACAGCTGAGTGAGTAGCCAGGAATCTGTATCTCATCTGCCCCATCTGGAATGGTGGAGTCCAAGAATGTCTCCACCAAGATGACAATCGAGGGCTTCTTCTCTGAGCAGAGGTTGGAGAGGTCTCCAATATTGGTACGTAGTCCTCGGATGTTCACCTCAAGGATTACCAGTTTATTTTCGCTAAGTCGTAGTCGAGGTCGGTGCTGGGGTCGGCAATGGGTGGTCTGTCCGTTTCGAGGCTTTCTTATAGGTTAATGAAGTTATTTCACAAAATCAAAAAATGGACATGTTGAAGTCATTGTAATAAACTTAGAAAAAAACATTTAAGGCATTTTACTTACTTGAATCTTGAGAAATTGAGTCCAGTAAAATGAAGAGGTGAGTCCAAAGAAAAGCTTGCAAGTTGTGTGAGTTTGTGGCCTAAAGGCTGGACCCTTTAACACATTTACCATCCAATGGCAATGCAGGGTTAAACAATAGGACTCACTGATCATGTAAATGTGGTCTTTTGAAGAAAAAAAATGTTGCTTTGTTTTTTTGAGGCCCCTCAACCTGATGTTGTAATATTACAACGGTGGGTCTTACAGGGTTAAAGGATTCTCTCTCTTGATTCAGGGTCTCTTGGCATTAGAACTGCTCGTGTGTCAACTGACCTTCTTTGCAAAGAAAAATACAAGTAACAACATTGTCTTGACAGATTTTTAGTTTTTAGGCCAGTTCAGAATATAAAGAAAGCTCCTTTAACCCCCTATGAAAGGCCCTTAAAATATCACAGGTTGGAGTTGTTGTTTTTTTCACTTTTTTCTTAATAAATCTCTTGACCTACTTTTTTACTATCAAAGCGTTCCAATGTTTTTCACAATTTAAACCCTACACATACGCTTGTTAAAACCCACAATTTAAACAAGATTATGAGATGCAACCACATTCTTCTGTTTAAAAAAAGTCACATTGAAATAAGGACAATAAATGGAATGCAAGGAGGAAGTTTCTGGATGGGATTATTTCAGGTTTGGACATGTCAATGATTCATCACTACACTGTAATTTTGTAGTTTGTAGCTCGATTAGATTAATTATTTTCTGTCAAGGGCACATTTTTTAACCCTACCAAAATACCCTTCAAAAATCATGATGAATATGGTTTCCACTTTGTTCTTAATAAATCTCAAAATCATAACTATCAAGAGTTGAATCTTCACATTTCAACCCTTAATATGTCTGTGTATGTGAGGAGCATACAGATATATCATGAGATCAGGTGTCAGTTGATCTGCATCAGGTAATCCAATCACACAAATAAAACACATGAAAAAATTTACTGACATCTCTCGTGTTTTTCTTAACTATATTATTGTGTCAGTGTCCAGTTTAAACATCCATACATCACGTCACTAAAGACAACCACAGATCATTTTTACCAATAATGTTACCACTTCTGTTAGGGAGGGGAAACACCACCAGGTATATAAATAAGACAACTCAAGGTCAGGTGCCAGGTGATTGACAAAAGCTGATCAGGCCACACATAACTTAAACACATGAACACATGAATGAAGTCTCCTGCAATCTCCATAACTATTTCAGCATGTCATTCAGCTGAAATGCTGCTTGAGGCTGGCCTGTATTAAAAAGATAAAGCCCGGCAGCGGCCCGAGCCCCACTCACGATTCCCATGGGAATTGTCTAGTTCTTTTTAAGGACCCTAAAACAGGACTGCTTTTGGCTGAAATCCATTCATTATTTACAAAGATAATTCATCAAATCTTTTGAGGTAGGAAGTTTTTCAGCCACTAATCTCCGTAAAACAGCCTTCCAGGTAAACCTGCTGACCCTGCCTGAGGCACTTACAACTTATGCTTCATCTTTTCATGGACTACAATGCCCTCATGTGGAATAAATGGTGACAGATGCTTCTTAGAGATATATATGCAATGCTGGTATATATTAAATGCTTTTGTTTAATTTCATATTAAGAATTTCATTTCTATGCTTTATGCTTGACATGCATAACATATAATGATCAAGAATCCAATGCATTCAAGTTTGATCATATATTGTGTTTTAGGAATCATATAATGGTTTTCATGTTTTTCTTACTATGATGCCATGAGTGTTTAGTATCATAACCTTTTCTATGAAATTGTCTTTCTTATTATGCGGGTCATATTAAGTGGTTATCGAAGTCAACTGAAGCTTTGACTAAATTAAAAAGTTGATAAAAGTTTGATACAACTGAGATGACTTTTCCTCAACATGACACTGTCCCTGAAGTATACAGGAAACAAAACACTCCTGTGTTGCCCTGCTCTTAGGTTAAGTTGATTTGCTGTTGTATTTTCCAATCTAGTCTTGTTTCTAAGTTTTTGTCTTTGTCCAGCTTCCGTCTTGTCTAAGTCCCTGTTCTCTGTTTGTGTTTCTTTGTTTAAAGTTTCTCTTCATAAGCCAGCTATAACTCTCCAAAGATGTCACCTTAAAGCAAACCACAATTCTCCTGTATTTACCTTCGAGGCGTATCGTTAGGCCAGCGATTTTCCACTTGTATATGAACAAGAGAATCGCCTTTTTCTTTTAATTAGGGTCCTTGATCAAAGCGGAAGGACCTCTTCTTGCCAGAGCAGGAAGCGTTTCTTTTTTCCTTTCTTTCTTTCTTGTTCTTTTTTTTTGTATTGTTTCTTTCTCATTATTCAGGTTGCACTTTAAACCTTAATTTGAACTCCTAAACATCCTCAAAAACTCACCAAACTTGGCGACCACCTCAGAATCAGTGAAAAATGTTATAAAATGGAAAAATTAAGCTCCCAACATTCCAAAATGTGCTCTCTAGCACCACTTGGAAACACTAAAATGGACCTCACCCCCGCGAGAAATGTCGTAACAAGATCAAACCAACACCAAAATGCAGGTCACATCGACGCCTACAAATCTCGTGCTGACACCCCTGACCTATCTCAAACAGGAAGCCAGCAAATTGCCCTTCCAAATAAAAATTTGGGGGAAAAATATGCCGGACGGAAAAAATATCCCCTCCTAGACCATAAATGTTATCAGCTGGAATTGCAGAAAGATGAGAGAGAAGACATTGATGAACAAAAGTTATAAGGGGTTTGTTGTTTCTCAAATGGTTTTCAAATGACGAGCCCTCAAAGTTAGTCATGCCTGAAACAGGCCTAGCTAGAGCTAGAAGAGGTCCTTGCCCAACCCTAATGTTTTTACTTTGTTTCTTTCTTCTTAATATTATTATTATTAACAAAGGGGGGCAAATAAACCTTAATTCGAACACCTAAACATGCTCCAAAACTCACCAAAATGGGCACACACCTCCGGTATGGCATAAAATTTGATAAATTGGAAAAATTAACCCCCAACATGCCAAAATGACCTCTCTAGCACCACCTATGGACAATTGCCACTAAAATGGCTGTAACTTCCACTAGGAATGTAATAGAGAGATGAAACCAACATCAAAATGTTCTTCTCATCAACACCCACAATTTGAGCACTGACACCTTTGACCTACCTCAAACAGGAAGTTGGCAATATGCCCTTCAAAGTAAAATTTCGGGGGAAAAATATGCCGGACAGAAAAATTATCTCCTCCTAGACTGTAAATGGTGTCAGCTTGAAATGCGGACAGATGAGACAGGAGACATTGATTACAAAATTATGAATGGATTTGATGTTTCTCAAAAGGTTTCCAAATGACAAGTCCTCAGAGTTTGGTCAGTCTGAAACAGTCCTCACAGAGTCTCCCATTCAAATGAGTGGAGGAACAATAGAACAGCTAGGGCTCTAATTTCGTAGACCAGGCGCACCTGCCTGCGCCGGCCTTCGCCGCGCGGACTGGGTGTGACCTGCGCACTTTGCAAGTTTCCTGTAGTGCCAAGAGAGGTGCACTCATGACGCACAGGGGCGCAGAGGTTGCACGTCCACGCCCACGTCTCTGCCTCTGCCAAATGTCAGAATAGGAGGAGAATAGACGTGAGTGGGATTAACACAGCCGATCGCCGTCTTCACCAATCAAATGAGCGCCTCTCCTCGCCTTAAATGCGCTGCGGCCGAGGCGCAGCGTCTGATTGGTCTGAATGATCCCCGCTGCTGGAGATGGTCAGAGCTGCTGTCATTCAGCAGAAGAATGGACAGCGGAGCGCGTCACCGTGTGGGCCAGCTCCCGGGACAGATGTAATCTGTTCCTTTGTCATTAATAGGAGTAAAAAAAAATAAGAGACAGTTTCACACCTGCTGGCTTATCCATCTTGATCCACCTGCATTCCTGGTTTGTCATCGCCAAATAGCAGAGCCTTTAGTGATATGCTGTATACTCTCCCGGTGTCTCCTCCTCATCCTCCTTGCAATAATGTACTCCATCTTCTCAGATCACATTAAAAATAAAGACTAAAATAGAGGGATAGGGGAAATAACAGGTCAATCCTGAGTGACATACATTTATTTTCTCTTTTTTTTCTTCGTCTTTTTTCTCCCTCTTTTCTTTGAATTTAATGAAATGAGAGAAGCCAGATATATACTCAGTATCAGATGTTAAGGCTGTTTATTGTTGACTTGTAAGATGTGCATCAAACTTCCAGCTGCCGTCAAGTTAAGTTTCCATTATGACAAACGGCTTTGATCCGACATCAGATGTGACGGGACAGTTAATATAGATACAAATGTATATGCTGGTTCAGATGGGGACATTAAATAGTGATTGCTGTGATTGTTTATTGCATTAAAATGTGCCTGACACTTTGGAAACCTGCCTCTGAGGCGTGCGCACATGTGCGCTTGTCACCAAATTACAGCTGCGGAGGGTGCGCTCCGCCCTGCGCCGAGGTTAGACCAGGTTGCTGCAGGCGAGCTTTCAGCGCACTTTCTGCACTGTTTTTGGCACGAAATTGTCACTGCGCCAACATGAATCTGCCGACACCTCCCCCTGGTGCGCCATCACCTCCCCTTGGTGCGCCGTCACACCCACCTCTGCGCAGACGGTCTACCAAACTGTCAAATTGGCAGTGCACGGCGGTGCGCCACACGAAATTAACATCGCGCGGGGTGCGCCAGGCTTGCGCCACGAAATTAGAGCCCCAAGAGACATCCTGTGTCAGTTGGGCCTCTACAGAAAAAATAAAACAAAGTATAGTTCTAATAGTTACATAACTGGATTCCTGACAAAATTTCACAAAGAAAAGTTGTATTTTTAGAGAGATTAGGTCAAAATTGTGGCAACTGTGAAAAAATGTTTCAGAGTCTGCTGCTGAGGCCAGTTGGGATGATGTCTCTCCCTGAGTGACTATCTGCCTTTAACTCCACAGCTGATCATGTGACTAAAGAAGGATGCCAAACCTTCCAAACAAACCTCACTTTTAAGGTTAGCTCTCACAGACTGATAAAGGCTAATAAAATAGATCTTTTAATAGATTGCATATGTCTTTTCCGAGATCACTCCTCGGTGGTGCCCTAATTTTAATCCTAATTTAAGGAATAATTAAGTAAAATGAATATTAATTTTTATAATTCATGTCCGTAAATATCAAACTAATTATTGCAACAACAGATATTGTGACAAAGCACTGTACCAACAGTACATTTTGATTTTACCAAAATGCCTTAAGTGTTTGGACATTTGTGTATTCTGCATGTCAAACTGTTTCTTGAAAAATTTGCAGTATAAATTGAACAAGTCTACCACATGCACTGTTCACCACGACACAAAGTGCTAAGGACAACCAGTGCGTAGTTCATCCTCGATAAAAATTTATGGTAGAAAGCGTTCGAAGAATTATGAATCTCCCCACAAATGACCAGATTCACAAGTAAGGAAGTGTAAATGAACCATTTAAAGGTGTAGTCAGCAATCTTCTAATCTTCTAATCTAATGCACTATATGTCAAAATCATCGTATTTCTCATTTCTCTTGCATTCACAAGATGTCACCACTGACAGCATGTTGAAAAAAAAGTCCAGTTTTATTACACAGCCTTGGCTCTGAATTTTAGCAGGTAAGTACTGTGGCTCGGGCCGAGCCACCAAAACTAGGTACAACCCCCCCCCCCCACCACCACCACCACCACCACCACCACCACCACCACCACATCCAGGGGCCGATCATACTCATGCGCAGATCAGACAGAGGGGGGAGGGGGAGTAGTAGGTTGTGTAGCGTGCGCAGTTAGCGTAAGAGAGAGATACAATAGGTGCAGTAGCAATGGCTGAAAAACAGCCCAAAAGAAAAAGGTCAGAGGAGTGAAAAGTGAAAAAGAAGGGCTATGACCATGAAAGAGCGAAGACCCGGTTCAACATTAGTGTTGCTTTCCAACGGTGGAGGGAGCTCAGTGAATTGAAAGACCTGAAAACGGACGCGAATGTCGCCATCTTTCTGCTGGACACGTAAGCAACATTAGCTTTGTGGTGCTTCACATAACAGTAACAGCCGTCGGGCATTCATCTTATTGTCTAATCTGCCAAAATGTACTTTCGTTGTGATGTTATCAATAATGGCAGTCAAGTTGTGGCTACTATTGTGTGAAAGTCAGGGTTAACTTAGCAACGGTGGTCAGCTACGCAGTTTCTACGGCCGTTTCCATGATGATGCACGTCCATCAGCTTTCGATGGTGGAGCCAGGGGTGAGGTATGAAGGGAGAGGCGGGTCTAAATTTGTTCATCAACAACCTCTCCACTCGTTTTCTCCCACATCGCCGACTACACCTTTAAATTTTGCCTATGACACAATCTACCTATGTGAACATATTTACCTAATTAAACAAGGTAAATATTGGTCTATATTGTTCACTTGGTGTCTTCTTTGGCCAGGATATGCACGTGGCACACAGTAAAAATTGACAAAAACCTCCATTAAAGGAACACTACACCCAAACAATGATTTGGCCTCATTTTCTACTCACCCTCATGCTGAACAACACTGTGGAGTAGTTTTGGAACATCTAGGATGCAGCCGGAGATCTGGGGGTATACTCGCTGTCCACTGCCATTGATATCATGACTTAGATAAGAGCCCGAACGAACAGTGTCCTTAAAAGTCCACAAAAAGTCGGCAATATTCCTCCATACTGCTTGTGCGCTGTAATCCAAGTGTCCTGAGCGGGTAACGTCCACCATTTACTCGAAACGACATCATTTAGCACATGGCATAAGGACTTGACAGGACGAACAGACAAAGGGAACAAAGGGAGACCCAGACTAATTATAGATGAGGTAATTGGACACAGGTGGAAACAATGAGGGCAGGGATGACAATCACAAGGGCGTGAAACACATCAGAGCAGGAAGTGAAGCTTTCTGAGGTGAGAAAGGAGACATTACTAGAAAATAAAGCAACAAGGAAGCAAGACTGAAATGAATAGTGTGAACTTAACATATATGACGAGACATGACAAAAATAGCCGAGCCTCCTGTTCTCTAAACCTTTGGTGCATGATACATGCCTGAGACGTATGGCTCACACGGCTGTCTAGACAGACCAATCAGTATCTTATAAGCAGTTCACATGTGTAACATGTTTATCATTCTAACACTGGGTGACTGCATAGCAGTTTCACAGATCTGTTTGATGACAAGTAGAGTATTAAGCATTTAGAAATATTTATTTGAACAGGGTTGTTTCATAGTGTTGACAGGTATTTAAAAGTGTCTGGTTAGCTCTTTCGGTAACCGGACACTTAAAAATTATTGTGCACTTAGGAAGTTGGTATTTCTGAATTCCGAATGGAAAATTTCAACTGGAACACCATCAGAGGTCAGAATTTCCTCCTGGGAAGTCGTCAGATCCTCACCACCCCAGAGTTGACAATCAAAAATGGCTTCCCCTGGCGTAAACAGTTAATAAGCCCCTTTAATATTCCCTTTATTAGCACTTCTTCGTGTGGTATGTGAGAACTTCAACGCAGGGTATGCTAACAACCGCTAACAATAGCCTGGTGGATAGTACAATTTTTTTTCAAACTTTGTAACTGGAACACTGATAACTTCGATATGACGTAATGTCCACTTCCCTACTTCCCAGTTCTGATGAAAATGTAACACAGCACCTGTTGCAACGCTGCTCCTGGACATTTCAGCTAAGCTGTTTGCTTTTGTCAAGCTTTTTAACCAGTCTTTTTGTACATCAGGGATGGATACTACAGTGAGCAATTCTTTTTACATACAAGGATCCAGATTTATGTCAGTTTGTGCCCTTGTGACCACCACAAGACCCCGCTGCAGCACTCTTACCTGAATAGCTCATGAGGACAGTTGCAGAAGGGTATGGAGCCTATACCTTGTATCATATAAAAGTTGAAAACACAGAGATTTGATCCCTTGTGGGAAAAAGAAAATTTAGATCTGTTTTTGGTGAACAGAGGAGTACAATAAGACCACCTAGAGGACAACAGTGTAAATTGGGAGAGGGGGTCCCTGCAAGCACTCGTCCTCGGGGCCTTCATTGGGCCCTATTGGGCTGGCTTCTGGGCCCCCTGAGGGCAGCCTGAACTGGGTCCTAGAGGGCTTGCTCATCGGCAAACTGTGGGCCCCTAAGTGCTGGCCCGGCAGGGGCAGTCCAAACTTAGCCCAAACTTGGCCCCCACAATCCACACTGGGCCAGCACAGGCCCAAATGGGGTCCTGAATAGGCCCCTCACTTTGCCCTAACTATGCCCTCACCACTTTGCCCAAAACCGCCCAGACTACGCCTGCACCATGCCCACGCTTGTTTATCAGTTATTTCATATGCATCGATCTCATTTGTAGTCCCAGTGGCCATATTGAGGACTTGGTGATATCACCTGTGTTGGTCCTCTATATGGCTGCTAAAGGAATACAAATGAGACCCATGAATTGCATCATCTGTAAAAAAAAAAAAAAGCTGAAGTTCACCAATTAAAATAGCAATAACCATGATCTCTATTGTGAAAAAATACAATGGTCAGATGGGAATTCAAATTAATTAATGTATTATGTACAATATCAGAAACACAACATTTGATACAGAAAACATTAAAATTTCAATATTACACAAATATAATATATATTATATAAATAATAAAATAAACATACATTGTATATACACAATATTACACAAAAAATACACAGTCGACAAAAATAAAACGTTTAAAGCTATGGTCTACGATTTGGAAGCTTGGTACATCTTGATAACACTGTTTATAAGGCCTTTATGGTCTTATGGTCCGATCTACGCAATATAAAGACCAAAAAGGATGAAAAAAATCCATTCAGTATTTCCGCTGCAAAGCTGCATAATAGATGACCAAGCGTTTCGGATTGGTCCGTGAGTCCATCCAATCCCCTGTCTCCCCTGCTCTGCACCCTCCCCACTACGTCCCTCATGTGATCAGCCTGCTGCACAGCGTCATGGAGCCGGAGTTAGCGTAAGTTAGCCATGCATCGTTAGCATTGACCTGGCCTACAACTGGGGGTACTAGTCCCTTCACGATGCCAGGCTGCAGGACCTCGCTCTTCAACAGGGCTGAGTACGCTAGGCCAGTGGCTGCAGGGACAAAGACAGGGGAAGCAGAAAGAGACAGGAAGTAAATCATTAGACGTTGATAGCCTTGCGTACTGTAGGTAGGAGGGATATTAGCCAAACAAATTTAGAATTCATCTGTGTTTGAAGTTTAATATGAGGTCAAGAGATCATGGATTGACTCCTTAAATATTTTTGAGTCTATTTAACCTAACAAAAAGCTGGTTGGACTGAGACACCAAAACAACATTATGTTAACTGATTAGATTTGATCTTAGGCCAATCTACAAGTTAATATCAAATCCTAACCCCTAAAAAACCCTTAGGAGGAGGCTTAAAATCTGTTTGGGGTGTTCACAAAAGTCAGAGTAGATGATAAAATTACCTATTTCGTTCTTCTTTTTTAAGTGAAATATCCCTTTCGTGCGTTATTGGTACATTCTCGGCCTGCTCTACTCCTGCATTGAAGGAAGCATGAGCTCAGTTAGTGGCCCTCCCCAGATGGAGAGTAGCAAATAAGATTGTTTTGTGAAGTGACTTGTTGAAGAGGACGGCATTCATTCCTTACCGACTGGATGTGTGTCCTTCTAACACTGAGAGCTTCTTCCTTGCTGCTGCGTCCCAGATCTTCCGTCAGTTACCTGGAATACATTACAAATTGTTAACCTAAAACTGTGTTTTTAGTGTTGAGCACTGGAACATATGATTGCAAAATGTAACTGTATACAAAATATAGCTTTGACAAATAAATAATAAATATGGCTTTTATACTTTACATGAATAGTGAAAATAACAGAGCTGCAGGTCGATCATGAGCGGACTGAGGGCACTATTAAGCCCTGGCGCCTTGAATATCGCCTATGAGGTGAACGATTTTTTTGACGGAAATTTAGGGCATTTTTAGGCCCCCAAAGGACATTTTAGGGCATTTAAAAAAAAAACAAATGGCATGTTAGGGCATTTTTGTGGCCCCAAAATGTCTTAACAGTCGCAATACTGAACTGAACTATAACAATAATAACCACTGGAATACAGCAGACTAATCTGTTGGCCAATCTGTTAAACTGCTTCGTCATTTAGAAAAATGGAAGACATACAAGCTTACATTGCTGATGGTAGCAACACTAAATTAGGCTTATAGATCGAACATTTTTTGGCGGGCGAGAGGTTACCCAGAAGCTAGCCCTAGCTTCTGTCTGTTGCCAACAGAAGCTGCTAACAGACTAATAACTGTCCCCAGAAAACAACCCTGCCTAATTACACAAACAACCAAAAACAAACGAATATGTAACAAGTTAAGCTGGCAGTTTGTAGAACACCTGTAGTTTATCACAAGTTGTTGAAAATATCTCATTTGTCGCGACGCAAAATTAGCTTGTAGATCTGCATTTGTTTTAGCGGGAGACGCAACTTTTTGACGGCACTAGCATGTTTAAACCAAACAAGCCGACAAAAACGGAATTAGCCTATTTTACTCTATTACAATACATTGTCTTGGAGCCCATAAGGGAGCTACAATGCCGTTTAAATGCTGGAAACTTTCCATTTTGTGAAAGAATGTCTAGTCGCGTTATTCACATATTCACAGACGTTATTCTCAACTACTTCACTTCAATAAAATATCTTTGTGTGTGTAACATTTAGAGCTTGTTAGTGGCGGCAGTAACACAAAAAAACACATTATAACTAATGAAGCGAAGCCTGCGAGCTAGTTCAGGCAGACAACTCAAGCAGCGCTGCTATTCACATGTCACATTCACATATCATACGTCACACTCCTTACATCAATCCTCCAATCACACTCTCCACCTCTCAATTTGGCGGTGTACTTAAACTGAGAGTTTACCCATCTCTCCCTCTGCTCGGCAAACGTCTATGCTGCTAGACACTGATTTGCTGCGTGTTCTTTCACCTGCTCTCTCATGCGATCGTCATCATACCTTTTGCTACGGTGATCCTGATGTCTCTCGTCGTCTCCGATTCAGTGAGTGAGTCTCAGCGGTCATGGGAGGGCGCTGGGCTTCATCCTGAAACCCCAGATTCAGTCCCTGAAGTTCGCTTTGCGAGTGAATCGGACCCGTTCGTCCTCGCCAGATCTCCCGCACATCCGCAAACAACCCTCCGGATGATCCGTGCGCCGCCTCTTGGAAGAGCTCTACGCCCGTAACATCACCGCGCCAGCCGGCTTCAGCCATGAAGACGTTTTCGATTGTTTGATGATCCAGCAGAACTCCAGATTCCTTCCGGGGGGAAGGTAAGCGCCAGGTAAAGCGCACTGCCATCGTCCCTCCTGAGCTGGAGTCCGGCGCTGCCTCCCAAGCAAAGCAGCCAGATTCCAGCTTCTCCACAGATGTGTCCGCCCGGTCTGCACGAAGTTAAATCAGGGCTGAACACCATGGAAAACAACGCCACGCCATGTGAGCCGCCTGGGTCCCTCTCCCATCTCCATAGCTACGCCCGACACCTGTTGCATCCCGGTTGACGGCATACCGCAAAGGACCCTGGGATTTGCAGTTCCAATCCTGCCACGGGTTCTCAGCTCCAGCCTACTGCTGCTGCCAGTCCTGGTTCTCTAAGGTATCAAATCTGATCGGGTAATCTCATTCCGTAATCTTTAACATTTGACACAATGATTGAATTATGTCTTCTTCAGGGTATGTTAGATCATCTGCTCGTATCATTATGTATTTATTTTAATCATATTTTATCTATTTTATTCATTCATCTGAGATGTTATGGTTAATCATAGACCTTATTACATAATTAAAGTAATTTTATGAAACTTTGTTCTTATCTCAACAGGTCATAATATTATTTTGGTGAAGAATCTGTTGTATGGTTCTGAATTTGCACACAAAAATACAGTATGAGGTGTGAAGACTTTTCAGTAGTTCTAAGTCAGACTCAGTAATATTTATTAATCCCCAAGGGGAATTCGGTCGTTTTAGTTGCTCTCATACACACTATAGCAGTGGAAATATCTGATTAAGACATTAGAATAAAGGAGCATTAATTTAACTAAACTAAAACAAAGCAGAGTTAAAATAAAGTACAATAGAATAAATACAACCAAATGAAAAGAGAGGGGTTGTAACATGCAGTTCCTTTAAGCAATATCAACTTCCTTATGAAAGAAATAAGTAACAATTAAGTAAAGTGAGACTCTGAATGAGATGGAGGTATAATCAGTATTAATAATTAATAATTTTACAGCACAAAGGTAAAGGTAAAGCTAAGGATAGTGATACAAGAATGTTCAAGTTCCTTACTCTGGCAGAATTTAAAGAGGCCTGTGGTGTTTCGAGACACCATTGTTAAGTAAATCTGCAACGCAGAGAGGAATTTGTCACCTACTTAGCTATAAGTCAGGTCTTTCCTACAGTGGTTCTCTTTTAAGGGAATATGGCTTTTAAAGAGCATAATCAGCATGCTGCTAGAAAGCTGAAGGTTTTTCTTGGTTATTATCACAGAAACAAGTCCGTTTCTCTTTTGTTAAAAAGAGAATTATTGAGTCTAAATTTACCTCTTCTTGATATGCTGATGTTTTATGCATGAGTGCCTCTGCTCAGTCTTTAAATGTTGGACAGTGTTTATCATGGAGCTCTGAGAATTATCACAAACTGTGGATTTCTGACTCATCACTGAACTTATACTCTAAGTTGGACTTCCTTAATTGCACGTAGACGTGGGCACTGGTATGTGTTCATTTACAAAGCATTGTTGATAAAATTGCTGACTATCTGTCCTTATTAATCTAAATGGATGGATTACATAACCTGAGATCATTGAGCTTTATGCAGTTTGTTGTTACCAAAGTCCGAACTGATCTGGGAAAGGGGCTTTTAGGTTCTCTGCACCTTCTGCATGGAATAATCTTCAGACTGAATTTAAGCGGCAGAGCTCGGCATCTCTGAATGTTTTAAATCTGCAATGAAAGTTCTGGAATACAGAGTTCTGAATGTCACAGCTTTAACTGATGGCTTTTATTGTTTTTCTCTCTTCCTTGTACTGTTGAGTCTGTGTTTTGCTGCAGATTTGCTGATCTCAATGGGACCAACCTGGTTAAATAAAGTTTAAAATAAATAAATAAATAATAATAACAAAAAAAAAACTTTGATAAAATAAATAAAAATAAAATGAAATAAATAAATTAATCAATTTAAAATAAATTAATACATAAAATAAATATATTAAAAAAAACAAAAAAAACATATCACGTAATAATAATAATAATAATAATAATAATAATAATAATAATAAGAAGAAGAAGAAGAAGAAGAATTGAATAATTAAATAAATAATAACCCCTGTCTGAAAATCTTCAGTCAGCCCTGCTAGATCCAGAAATAGAGGACAGGCTCCATCAAAAGAAGTTTCAAAGGCTGCATGGTTGGTCCTTTCTCAAAATCCCCCTTCTCTATTTCAGGGTGAGCCCTATGGGAGTCTTGACAAGGAATATTCACTCTAAAATATCTCACATCTCTCAGCTCCTCAGGATACCTCAGTCCGAAGCAAACAGCCTAATTCCACCTGAATCATTGTCTTTATACTACACTTCTGTAGATAACGCTGTGCAATCATTAATCAGCTGGGGCTGGTGCATGGCTGGGGGAAGCAGACAATACAGATGCCTTCAAGTCATTCCACTCCACTCATCTCGGTAGCATCTTTTGGCATTAAGTGGCATTCAGAGTATTTCTCTGTTAAGTAACCTTTTGCTGTCTTAGTAGCCTTAGCACTTTACGTCCTTATGAGGCTCAATGCTGAATTCTGTACATGTGAAAACTACCTTTGCTTTGCTCTGCCAGCCACAGTCCAAAAGACAGAGCAGTTTAATGAAGGCTGTTGTTCAGATCTGCAGTTTGGTCTTTGCTCTGCAATGAATGGAATAGAAGAGTCTTTAGATTCTCTCCAGCTTTATACTGACGCTGCTCCATCTGTTGATTTTGGGGGTTTCTATAATGAGTGGTTTGTAGATGTCTGGCGAACAAAATACTGACCCTCAAGGATCCTAAATCCACTGCCCTCTATGAGCTTTACCCAGTAGTGATGCTTGCTCTGAACCAGGTCTCTTTTAGTCCTCAGTATGATCTCACCTTTTCTGATTTGAAAATAGAAAGTACATGTATGCCTTATCCTTGAAGCACTCAAATCTGACAGATCTCACCAATGCACTCATATCAAATTGCAAAACTAAAAATTTTTTGTCCTTTCTCTTCTATGACGAATTATCTGCATCATCGTCCCCCTTCTCAACCATCATCCCCTGGTTCATCAACGGTCACAAACCTATGACAAGATCCTGGTTCTCTTCAATCTGCAAGTTTTCTGTTGAGCTGTGGCCTGCCTCCTGGACACTATTCCCCTCACCTCCTGAGGACTGGTGTAACCATGACAGCATCGCTTCATCTGCCTACCTCCACACTGGAATCCCTGGTGCGCTGGTCCTTTCTACACATCAACGCTAAGGAGACTTCACAAGAAAGTCATCCTGGCTGCTCAAAGCTCATGAGTTCCTGCATTTGACATTTAAAGATTGCATCCAATTGCTACATAACTCTGTACTGCATATCAGGTGGTGTGCTTTTCTGCTCATCAACTCTAAGGAGACTTCATGAGAAAGTCATCCAGTCTGCTCAAAGCTCATGAGTTCCTGCATTTAGTATTTAAAAATCGTATCCACTTGCTACATAACTCTGTATTGCATATCAGGTAGTGTGCTTTTCTGCAACGCTAATGAAACTTCACGAGAAAGTCATCCTGGCTGCTCAAAGCTCATGAGTTCCTGCATTTAGTATTTAAAATCATATCCACTTGCTACATATCTCTGTACTGCAGATCAGGTGGTGTGCTTTTCTGCTCATTAACGCTAAGGAGACTTCACGAGAAAGTCATCCTGGCTGCTCAAAGCTCATGAGTTCCTGCATTTAATATTGAAAGATTGCATCCAATTGCTGCATAACTCTGTACTGCAGATCAGGTGGTGTGCTGGGGTTAAGTATGTACCAATTCATCATGCTTGCATCTGCATTCTCTAGGTAGTATGTTCCCCTCAGCGGGCGCTGGGGGGGATGGCGACACAGCGGCTGGTGCTTGGGCCCACACATAGTAGTTCACTAGGTAGTATGTTCCCCTCAGCGGGCGCTGGGGGGAATGGCGACACAGCGGCTGATGCTTGGGCCCACACATAGTAGTCACTAGGTAGTATATTCCTCCCAGCGGGCGCTGGGGGGAATGGCGACACGGCGGCTGGTGCCTGGGCCCACACATAGTAGTCACTAGGTAGTATATTCCTCCCAGCGGGCGCTGGGGGGAATGGCGACACGGCGGCTGGTGCCTGGGCCCACACATAGTAGTCACTAGGTAGTATATTCCTCCCAGCGGGCGCTGGGGGGAATGGCGACACGGCGGCTGGTGCCTGGGCCCACACATAGTAGTCACTAGGTAGTATATTCCTCTCACAGCAGGCGCTGGGAGGAATAGCCACACATAGATCTCATCAGCAGCGCCAGGCTCCTATCTGTTATGTTTTGGGGGTGTTCATATGTTTTGCTCATCACTCCTCCATGCCTTCATGTAAACATTTCTGCAAAGGAGTGATGAAACTGGAGCCTGGACGCCAAACCTGTAACATGTATATGCAGCTACAATAAAACAATTGAACGTGAATTGAGTGACTGAACCGCTGTCAAAATTATCGCATTAGCGGGCGATAATTAATTTTTAGAATTAGTGTTGTTAAAAATTTTAACGCATTTGACGCATGCGCACAATGACCCGCCCCATGCATCTCATAATACCACTTAGCAGTGACGCGCAGTGAGCAGAGCGGATGCATGCGTGCGGTGAATGTAAACATGGAGGAAGAGCAGGTTGGCCCTCTGGATGGGGAATTTCAGTTTAAGAAGAATACAGATGGAACAATAAATAAGCAGATAGTAATTTGCAGTCACTGCAGGAAGGACCTCCAGTTCCACCGGAGCTATTCAAGCCTGAAGTACCATCTCGAGCATAAACATCCGGGGGCTTCCAGTTCCAAAGCTACAGCTAGCTTGCGACAGACCACACTAACTGAACGTTGGCCAATGACCAACTCACGCCAGCCGAATGGGACAAAATCCACAATCTTGAGACCCTACTACAGCCCTTTCGGTAAGCATGACATTTAACGCTGTGATTCTCAAACTGTCAAATTTCAAGGTCTCCTCTTAACTCTGATAGTGTAGCCTACAAATTGTACCCTTTAGACAAGTTAGACTATAAATCCACTTTGAGAACCACTGATATAAAGTGATTACATATTGTAGATTGTAGGCTGACATCAAATTGATAAAATGAATAGGCTATATAATGTGACCATTCATTGCAGGCTGAAATTAAATGAAAGAAATGAATAATACAGTTGTGGTCAAAAGTTTACATACACTTGTAAAGAACATAATGTCATGACTCTCTTTAGTTTCCAGTTATTTCTACAGCTCCGATTTTCTCTAATAGAGAGATTGGAACAGATACTTCTTTGTCATAAAAAACATTCATGAAGTTTGGTTCTTTTATGACTTTATTATGGGTTAACAGAAAAAGTGACTAAATCTGCTGGGTCAAAAATATACATACAGCAACATGAATTAGCAATTTTGGTGACTTAGAAAGTTGTGTCAATGAAATGAGCTTCATAGCATGGCCTCTTAACTTCTTGTGAATGATTATGAGTGACTAGAGCTGGGGACTTCTCTCAGGCCATTTAAATAGGGCCCATTGGATATAGACGCCACAAACCCTACAATGGGAAAGTCAAAGGAGCTCAGCACGGATCTGAAAAAGGGAATCATTGACTATAACAAGTCAGGAAAGTCTCTTGGAGCCATTTCAAAGCAGCTGCAGGTTCCAAGAGTAACAGTACTAACAATTGTTTGTATGTATAAAGTGCATGGCACTGTTTGTCACTGCTACGATCAGGAAGAAAATGCAAGCTGTCACCTGCTGCTGAGAGAAAATTGGTCAGGAGGGTGAAGAGTAAACCGAGAATCACCAAAAAGCAGATCTGCCAAGAATTAGAAGTTACTGGAACACAGGTGTCAGTGTCCACAGTCAAGCGTGTTTTGCACTGCCATAGACTGAGAGGTTGCCGTGCAAAGAGGAAGCCCTTGCTCTAAAAGCAGCACCTTAAAGCCCAACTGAAGTTTGCTACTGATCATCTAGACAATGATAAGAGTTTCTGGAGGAAAGTTCTGTGGTCAGATGAAACAAAAATCGAGCTGTTTGGCCAAAATTCCCAGCAATATATTTGAAGGAGAAAGGGTGATGCCTTCACTCCAAGAACACCATGCCTACCGTCAAGCACGGTGGTGGTAGTATTCTGCTGTGGGTCTGTTTTGTTGCCAATGGAACTGGTGCTTTACAGAGAGTAAAGGGGATTGTGAAGAAGGAGAATTACCTTCATATTCTTCAAGATAACCTAAAATCATCAGCTCGAAGGTTGGGTGCTCCAGCAGGACAATGACCCCAAACACAAATCAAAAGTGGTAATGGAAAGGCTAAATCAGGCTAAAATTAAGGTTTTAGAATGGCCTTCCCAAAGTCCTGATCTAAACCCCATTGAGAACACCTAGACAATGCTGAAGAAACAATTCCATGTCAGAAAGCCAACAAATTTAACGGAACTGCACCAATTCTGTCTAGAGCAGCGGTCAAAGATTCAACCAGAAGCTTTTGGATGGCTACCAAAAGTACCTTTCTTCTTAGGCTATATGTTTCAGTATCAGTTTACTAACATCATAAGGTACCCAAATTGTATTAAAAAAAGAACTCACCTCCTAACTACTGAAAATGATACCCCGTTCACAATCCTTTTTGGTCTTCACCAGCACCCGTTGCATTGTAATCTGCCGTTTTGAAGGCAGGCGAACTCATTACAAAATCTGAACGCCAGATGTCGCTAAAATGCTAATTTCTACACACTGCACCTACCGGTATTCTTCCATTTCAAAAAGTAGTGCCAGACCAAAACCTTTTGTGTGGTGAAAAGTCATCATATAATTCCCTTCTCTGTAAAGAGAAAAAGACAGAAAGCGAAAAGACAAGAACACCTGCTTGACATGGTCGATGTGCCTTGTTAGCCAGTCATACAGACCAGACAACCCTGGCGGATGTATATTCTCGCAAAGACGCGGGCTTCGGCGGTAATCTCGGCATCTACCTCATTCTTTCCTCTTCGTTTGCAGATGTGTTCTTGGAAAAGGTAAGACAAATTGTCAAACTAATGTGAGCAAGTGAATTTTAATGTTATCATTGTTTGAGCTATGTTAGGAATAAAGTTTATTATGTTCTGGAGGATCAAAGTTATACGTGGCAAGGTCAACTAGCTGGCTGAACAGTCTGGACATGAAGCATAGCAAGTAACATTAACCACGCAGATAGAGTGGGATTTTTCTCAAATTGAGATCAGAGGCGTACTTATCGTTAGGCAAACAGGCAATTGCCTGGGGCCCCAAGATGTCCAGGGCCCCTCAAACATCTCACAAAAAAAGTATTACTAAAGTTTTCTTTGATTCAGAGAAGTTATTATTTTAGTCTTAATTCACACACTGTAGTCTGAAGTAGAGGAGATCAACATCCATATTTTATAATCAATTTGTCAGTAGACCTCATACATTTGATGTCATTGGCTTTATTTTCAATACAAATGATATCCTGTGAAAACCAGTGAAATACTGAGTTAATTTATAACTTTGCAAACTATATGACACTTAAGTATTTTTTAAAAAGCACCCTCCATTTCCCATGCACTGTTTGATATCTGTAATTTTTGTTTATTTTTTTGTCTGCACCATAAACTTCTTATTACTAAAAATCGAAAAACATTTAGAGTCAAAATCTTTTTTGGTGATACATTTTATTCCCTGGATGTGAGAGGACATATAAACATGGGTATGTAACTGGGTGGTTAACTTAATAAGGTCAGATAACTGTAACAGTGGTTTTCAACAGCAGGATGTATTGTGTAGACTGAGGTCTTGTGGAACTAAATTACAGAATTTAAGGAAAATCATTGTTTCATTATGTTACCTGTACAAGATTAAAATAACAATACAAATGTATCAGCATGCTGAAAACCAGTGAAATACTGAGTTATTGACCCTGTTTGCTTTTCATATTATTATTTAATCTAATTTAATGTTGGTTATTTTTTATTTTATTTACTACCCTCCATTTCTTCTTCTTCTGCCCCTTTTTCTCTTCTTGTTTGATATCTGTAATTTCCTTGTTTAACTTAAAATACCGTTTTGGTCAAAATTATTTTATAGAATGACATAAAATTAAGAGGCTTTCTGGTATTTTGAGGGAGCATGTTTTTACCTGCCCAAAGCGATTAACAGACGGAAGCCTATATATGATGTTTAATTTTGGAATGACATGAACCTCTTCCATGCTTGACTTCCTGTCTGATGCTGTATGCTCTGTGTAAACCGGACTGACACGTTGAAAGTGTCGAAAATAGACCCAGAGTGATGCTGCATTTATTAGGATGGGAATGTATTCACTGCATAGCAAGCAAGGCTGACAGAACGTGCTCCACATTCTGAGGGTTATAGGCTTAAAAGGAGGAGTAGTCACTTTTGTGCACCACTTGTGATTGAAATGTGGAGGACCAAACCTGCCATAATTAAAAATAGATAAATAGAAGTTAAAATAAAAAATGAAATTCAAAAATCAGAAGTAAAAATTTGTATATGAAACTGATACAAAAGCAGAAAATAAATAAATTTAAAAAAATAAGACTAAAAAATTAAGTATAGGGTGCAAATAAATACAAAAGGAACAATATAAATACAATTAAATAGAAATGAATAAATAATAACTGCAATGGCTCTGCTCTCACATTTATTTATTTGCTGCAGACACTTGCAGCATAAAATGCAGCAAAAAATATTATTGAAATGAGGGGCAGGTGTCTTGGGTTGATTGACATGCGAGTGCAGGGATCTAATTTGCATGAAGTCATGGAAGTCTGCCCTGTGAAGGCCCACATCAACCTGGTCTGTCGATAATTAATGTTAAAATGAATGCTGGAGTTTTGTGAATAAGATGACTTAGAACAGTCCATTCTCATCTGTAACTAGTTATTTATTTATTTTGTTACAGATCCAATCATGGATTACTTCAGTAGCTCGCGGACCAAACGGAGACGAATTAAAGCAAGAGTTGCAGAGCACTTGCAGATGTTTAAGCATTATGGTCTCAAACATAGAGTCTCATCAAATCCAGTCCATGCCCCCGAACCAGAAAGCCATAGCCAAATGGAAGTGTTGGATTTACAGGACTTTCAATATGAAGGTGGTCAAGAACCGGATTATGAAATGTTATCAAGTGACAGCAATGAAGAATTTGATTTTGAGGATTGCATTGAAGAAACAGAGCCTTGCACTGATGTCAAAAAGAAGTTGGCTGAATGGGCAGCAAGTCGCAACATTTCACACAGTGCCCTGTCAGAGCTACTACAGATTTTATTGCAGTGTGGCCTTGATTTTCCCAAAGATCCAAGGACTCTTTTATCAACTTCAAAAATAAGTGAAGTCAAAGACATTGGAGATGGATGTTATCATCATTTTGGGGTGTCAAATGCTCTGACTTCTTTGCTATCACAGCAGTCTCAACCTTCAGTTGAGACTCTAACACTTCGTGTCAACATCGATGGATTGCCCCTCTTCCGAAGCTCAAAAATGGAGTTATGGCCTATTTTGGCCAAAGTCAAAGAAATTCCAGGAAGTAATGTTATTATCATTGGTCTGTATGCAGGTCCTACCAAGCCTGCTTCTGTTGAGGAATACCTGAAGGACTTCATCCAGGACCTGAGGCATGTAACCCAGGTGGGTTTACATTGCAATGGAATACATTACAAGATTGCACTTCCCGATGCCTTCATCTGTGATGCCCCTGCCCGTGCCTTCGTAAAATGTATCAAGGGTCATTCAGGTTACAGCTCCTGTGAACGCTGTACAGAGCATGGAGTTCGGACAGAGAACAGAGTTGTATTTCCAGATCTGGCTGCACCACTGAGAACAGATGAACAGTTTGAACATATGGCAGATGATGAACATCATCATGGTGTTTCACCCCTACAAGAGCTAGGCATAGGAATGGTGTCATGCTTTGTTCTTGACTACATGCATCTAGTGTGTCTAGGAAATGTTAGAAAACTTGTGGGTCTGTGGATCAAAGGATCATTACAGTGTAGGGTTTCTGCAGCAACCATCACAGTTATCTCCACCCACTTAAAAACAATCAGAGAACATCTGCCGAGGAATTTTGCTCGAAAACCACGGTCACTCATGGAATACAGTCAGTGGAAAGCCACAGAATTCAGACAGTTTTTGTTGTACACAGGCCCAGTGGTTCTTAAAGGACATTTACCTGCAAGACTGTACAAGAACTTTATGTTGCTGTCTGTAGCAATAAGAATTCTTCTTTGCCCAGCTTTGTGTTACAAATACTGTGATTATGCTGACAAGCTATTGAAATGTTATGTAACCAATTTTGCAAAGATTTATAGAACAGAGCACCTTGTGTACAACACCCACTCTCTAATTCATCTGGCTGATGATGCAAGGAAGTTTGGTCCCCTTGACAATGTTTCATGTTTCCCTTTTGAAAATTATCTGGGGACATTAAAGCAGCTGGTAAGAAGACCACAAAACCCTGTCCAACAAGTTGTACGGCGCTTAGGTGAAAAACCCAGCTGTCCTCACAGAAAGATGAAGGAAATGAGGAACAAGCCTCAACCACTAAGTGCATGTGGTCCAACTCTCTCAAACTTTCCCCCTCGTGTACAGTACAAAAGGTACATATACAACGGAAACATTATATCTTGCTCTCAAGGCAACAACTGCTTTGATGTTGAGGGCAAGGTTGCTGTTGTGAAGAACATTGTGGAGTTTGCATCTGGAGAAATGTATGCTGTGTGCCAGTTTTACAAGAGACAAGGATGCTTTTACGATTATCCTATTGATGTTTCATGTATGGGGATCAGAAAGGTTACACAGCTTGATGATGGACTTCATGGTGTGCTTCTGACTGACTTGACAAAAAGACTGATACTGCTTCCTGTTCAACATGAAAATGTAGCCTTTCCCCAGTTACATGACTGTTGATCTACCTCATATAAACTTTGCAGCATGCCCCTCTTCAGCATTGTGGAGTTCAGGGGGGAAGTGTCAAGTGAAGGAAGGGCTCTTGTGGATATTATTCCATCATGTTGGTTCACCGATGAGGACAAGACGGACTGTTTTTGGCCAGTAGGCCACAATCTTAATATCGCCAAGGCAGTGAAACAACGTCAACAGCCAGATGCCTCATGGGGGACATACAGTGTCCGTGCACTTGGACACGCAGGTAAGGAAAAGGGTTTTTTGGTTGGGGAGTGATAGGGGGTAGGTGTAAAAAAGTTAGGTGTAACCATATTCTGTTTTGTTTTTGTCACTTCACAGACACATATGAGGATGCCCGTCGCAAGCTCGCACGAGCAGAGGCTACTTCTGATCTTCAAACAGACGACGATATACCAAAGAAGAGACAAAGAAGGTAAGTGTAGTTAAACCCATCAAGGAGAGCACTTGAACTACATGCCCATCTAAAAAACTTTATTTTCAGAGGCTTGTAAATCTTTGAGTACACATCAGGTTCACTAGTCCTGTTTATCTTGTAAGGATAGTAAGTTTTGGCTCCAAGTCTGATCCCTTGACACACATTCCTGATACACACATGCAAGAAGACACCAAAGGTGCTAAATAAAAGTAAATAAGAGTGCATATTTTCCCAGAGGTGTCACAGGTCTCTCAGTTCTTCAGTGTTACTGCTATGAAGCCATTGGAAAGTAAAGTCCTATTTCTCTGTTTGTCTGTCAATCAATCAATCAATCTGTATTGATTCATAATTCAATTCATAACAAGTGTTATCTCAAGACACTTTAAAATAGAGCATAAAGCTCTTCATTTTATGGATACACACATATGCATAGACACATACATCCACATATAAAATACACATATACATATATATACAAATATATACATGCCAACAGCCAACATGAATCCATATAGCCAATCATGAATCCCTCCATCATGGCTCAAGAAAAAACCTTCTGTTAAGCAGCAGGAAATCTTGAATGTGGATCCCAGTCTCATGATGAACAGCAAATCCACACGATGCTGTGTTGGTGTGAGGGCAAAGGAAGGGAAGTAAGAGGAGACAAGTGGACTAGAATAAGAACTAAAGCTAGAGACAGAAACATGCACCAATCGTAGACCAGTTTTAGTTGTCAGATTTCTTTCTGCTGAAAAATTTAGTAGAGGTTAGCCTCTAGAGATGCTACATCTCGTTTTCAGGTGGGTCCTCATGACTGTGTGATTGTGGTGATAGTTTTATAGATAATCAATAATATATTCAATAATAGTCTTAGTGAAAATAAGACTTTATGGTCGTGACAAACTCATGGGTGCCCAGACCACAAATGTAGCCCTACCATATTTGTCTCCGTTAAGTATAAATGTATTAAAGGTAGACCTCTTGAGATGTGACATCCCATTTTCAGAGGGACCTCATGCCTATTGGTGCTAAGGAGGGTTACTATACATGTATCAACCATGGATGGAGAGATCCAAAGTCTAACAGATGTAATGATTATGAACTGGATGGGGCTGATGAAATGGCCAGTTATGTGTTATGTCTGTAATTGTAGTTGTTGAAGCTTCATGACTCCACATCAGCAGGCAGTCTCCACCAAAGATCCCAGGTCACCTACAAGATCAGTCTGAGCCTATTGCATCTTAACTATGTGTCTAAACTGTGGACTCTGAGCTGGTCCCTAACTGAAAGCTTTATCAAAGCTTTATCTTTGACAACATTTTCATCAGTTTTATTTTCATTGTCCACAGCTGTACTCTGTGTTTGTCTCTCATTTACAGTGTTATAAAAACTCACTTCTCATAATAATTTAATTTCTTATAACCTAAATATTATTTTAAACACTTTGGAGCAGTTTGTCCTGTGTATGGCTGTCATCTTAATAATTACAAAGACAAACAATTTATAACAATTTAACTGATACAAAATTTATCAATGCCCCTGACAAAGAATAATCTGCCTTTTATTTATTTGGTATAAGACTTTTAAGACTCATACTTGTGGATGACACTGTATTTTAAATGAAACACCTATTAGAAACAAATTGACCACGCTTTTTTACCATAACCTGACTTTGTTTATCTGTGTACTTCAATGCTGCTATCTAATAAGTATTGTTAATTAAACAGATGGGATGGAATGCACTGCATTATTTGCATTATATTAATGTTTGTCTCAGTAACGTGCGGTGAGGTCCATGACGAGGGAGGCAGGCAGCCAGCTAAAGTTGAAATTTCTATGTGTGTGTTATATATATGGTCCACTGCTCACATTTGCAAATACAAACTGTTACTGGCCAGCCCTGCCCCTTTAACGCGGTGACAGTCTGTGCTGTGTATGTGTTGTGTGCAAGTGGAGATGGGAGAAATACACTAGCAGCGCTTGGCAACTAACGGCCCGCAGGCCAAAATTGGCCCGTCTCCAATACTATCTGGCCCGCCAGATGAAATTGAAAAACTGATATAAAAGGGGCAGAGGCGTGCTGGCAATCAGAGAAAACCGGGAAAGCTCAAAAACAGTCGGCACACCTAGACGGCCGGTGGTCACAGCGCGCACCACTGAAAATATCAGTCAGCAGCCGCCTCCAGCAAGACAAACACAAGTCACCTCGATCATGAACATCACGGCCGCGCAGCTGACAAAATTAGACGGCTGGCGGCCGCAGCGCGGTGGCTTGTGTTCGTCCGTCTGGAAGTGCGGGTGTGTGCCTCCTAAAATCAGTCATTATGCTCCTCTGCCCCTCTGCTCCAAGCGTACTCTGCAGCATTCGGCTGCACGCTGCTCAACGGCGCGCTCCGTAACTGCCCACTCCTCGGCTGCTGTGCGGTACTCGGCTGCACGCTCACCTGCAGCGCAGGTGAATGGAGTTTGTGAAATCAGCACCGTGTTCCGAGTTCTAGAGACAATAGATGCCGAGTATCAGTCATTTGGCAGGTGAGGAGCGAAGCAGAGGACGCAAAAGTTTGGAAGCGCCGCGAAAGAGGCGTTCCAAAAAATAAGAAGCCATGGTTTCTCTGCTGAAAAGGGAACTTTTGAGTTGGATTTCTGGCATTGGGTTTTGTGATCTCAATGTGTTTTTTTTAGAAGATTAAAGTTTGGTTTCTTCTGAGTTAATGTTCAAGTTAGGCAGGAATCACTACAGCAACGTCTGCACTAACAAACTATCGCGAGACCTCAAACAGGGTGCGGTATTACAACCTCCGGAGGCAGAGAAGCGCTGTGCCTCATCGATGCCCACGTTAATCAGCGTGAGACCTTAGTACGCATGCGCGAACCTGCAAAACGTTGTGATTTCAAGTAAACGGTCAAAGAGGCAGACCTGGGCTCTGCCTCCGACACACATTACACGCATGAAACGCTGTCCGTCCCCTCTGTTAGCCTCCCTCTTATTGACAAATCAGCAGTTTCCTTTTTTTATTCTTTAATTATGACAAATTGTATACGAACAACTGAAAAAGAATATTTTTATAAAAACATATATATATTTTTTTCTTGTTAGCCTAGGGGAGGCACTGCCTCCCCTGCCTCCCCTGACCGCACACCACTGGTTTGTCTGCCTTGCACTGTATTGATCACATTTGAGTAACTTCTCTTCACTTTTGTCTTAATGTAGGCGATCCATGAAAGCCCTGCCCTTTGAAACAAGTGAAGAGGAATCTGATACATGTGGTGACGATGTATTGCCTCCTTCTCCTCCTACTGAATTTGGTAGCCGTTTTAAAGCATACAAGCCAAGTGTGAGTGTGAGAGGAACCAGCCATGATGCTTGCTCAGCAAGCACCAGTCCACCATCCAGAGTAAATGACTATAGTGCCACCCCGACTCTGAGAAGCCCAAGTACCATCCCGACTATGAGAAGCCCAAGTACCACCCCAACTCTGAGAACCCCGAGTACCATCCCGACTCTGAGAGGCCCCAGTACCATCCCGACTCCGAGAGGCCCCAGTACCATCCTGACTCCGAGAGGCCCCAGTACCACCCCGACTCCGAGAAGCCCCAGTACCACCCCAACTCTGAGAAGCCCCAGTGCCACCCCGAGTCCAAGAAGCCCCAGTGCCTCCTCAAGCATGAGCAGCGCCAGTAACCTTGGAGAGGCTATGTGTATAAAATTGATGACTTTACTTGAGGAAGTGAAGGACACACAGAGAGTGCATAGCAAAATGCTTAACACTTTGTTGAAGCAAAGACAGGCTTTGACATTGGCAGAACCACCACAGGGAGCAGTGTTTCCTTTAACAACTACTGATGATGTCCAGGCCATGAACAAGAAGCTGTCAGACTCGGAGTTCATGTCAGGGGTTGTAAGTTCAAGTCTTATTAACTCTTTACTGCTTTTGCACTTGCATCTAGGATCTCTGTCAGTCACTCATCTATCAGCTGCTGGTTGCACATATTATCTATCAGAGGCTTTTCATATGTAGCACAAAGGACCCATGTATACTGCAGTTGTAAACTTTGAGCACTTAAGTCAAATGTTGCTCCCATTTGTTGTCTGACTGGGGCTCAATATCTTAAATATAACTAAGGAATAAAGCTCACATTTTTAAAAGATTTGATATATCTTTCAAAGGATTTTTCTAACAAAGCAGTACTTTGATGGGATACACAAATAGGAGAGAATACTTTTTCTGTTTCGACGGAAACTTCCCTAAATTAGGGAAGCCATCAATACAAGAAAATGGGGCCCAGGGACGATGAACAGGGATGAGGGGGCATACATGCTCTCACACACTTGGAACAGCATCCTAGAGGTGAATGGCCCTTCTGTCAAAAAAATTTGACAGAAGGGCCACACCTCCGTAACACCAGCTGATAGGATGCGTCACACCTATCACCTGGTGACTCTTCTGAGGAAGGCGGAAATTTCCTTTCCACTGAAACATGTCAAGGTACATGAAAAGAATACATGTCTGAGTTTAAAGAAAAAAATGAAAACTATTCCTAAGAAACTGAAGACATAATGAACACCATTCAACCATTAAAGGAGAGAATACTGTGTAAGGGTTTCTGTGGATTTTTGAAAGTAGTGTTGTTGAAAATGATCATCTCATGATGCACCATGATGCAGATCAGTGCAAAAACAGCTTATATCAATGCAGATAGATTTTGCTTGTGTATTTTCTCCCTTGAACTGGGCCTACTCTAAATTCTTAGATAATGACCAGTTTCTCCTCAAATGAGGCCTCATTTGATGCTTTTCCATTGGTAGTGTGTTTTCAGTGGTGCAGCTTTTCTTGTTTGGTAGTAGTAGTCACGTGTACAGTAGAAGTCACCATCTGGATCCAGAATTTCTTTAAGTTAGTTTAGTTTAATAATATGCCGAGTTGGTAGGGGTGGCAATCTCCAGTGGCCCCATGATACAATATCATTGGAATACTTGGGCCGTGATTCCATTATTATTGGGATTGTAAACATTTTGCAATACAGTTAGTATTGCAATTCCATGAGAATTATTTTCTCTAAAATCTTTTTTTGACATTATGTCACTGTTTTTGATTGTTGTCATGAAAGAGCATTTGCATAAAGCAAGCATTTTTGTCCACTGTTATTGTAAAGGGTATATAAATCTTCGGAAATACCGCCATATGATACATTTAGAACATATAAAAAGGGCATAGGCAGAGGGTAATAAAGAAGAATTATTAGATGGAAGCATCATCCAGCTGTTCAGTAACCATAGATTTTTTTTTCTGTGACTTTCACTTTGTATTCTCAGGTCGCTATGGTTGGAGAAATTGGAGGTTCAACGATAGATGACGCAACCCGAAGAATGATGGCATTTATAATGTCACCTGACCTGGCACTGCAATACAACCTCTTTGGACGTCATGGAAAGAAACCCTTCAGGGAGCTACGTCTGTTTGATCTTGTTTATGGTATTTTGCTTTAAAATTAAGTATCTAATAGAGTGGAAGTTTGATGTCAAAGGTTTGAACAATGATTTAAATGTGAGGTTAAAAGTTCATGTCCAAACTTTAGTTGGCTTTCAGACTCCAGCTTTGAACTTTAGCAAGGCATTTGGCCATCTAAATTGGTTTGCTGTGTGATCAAGCACTATTAAAATAATATAGGTGGCATTCACACTGGGGCCCTGGTCCTGGGTCCAATTTCGCTTGAGCCCAAAGTCTTGGTAGTTTTGGTCAGTGTGAACAGAAAAAAACTGCACCCAGGCACCAGGAAAGAGTGTTGTCAGCCTTATGAAGTCATCATAAACTAAACTCTTTCCACTGAACAGCAGTTAGTCTACATTTTTCTTTAATAAAAGGTGGAAGTCATCAGAATCATGTCAATATGTGGAGTGTTATGACTTACCTTACAGATGGACACAAGTTGGAGTCAGTGAGATGAAAGTGGAAAGGCAGTAAAAGTCTCCTGTCACCTCAAAAACTGTTGTATCAAGGCAGCATACTTGGCAAAGTGATTTTACGTAACCCATGTCTTCAGGATGGACTTTTTGTTTGGTTAAAGGGGCTGTGAGGAGTTTTTAAGTAATTACAAAAAAGTCTCACTTTTAGGTATATGCCTGAGCACAATACACACTTTAAGATGAGTTTTATAGCATCGAAATAGGTTATCTATAAATGCTATTCCTTAGCTCTGCGGTCGGGTCGGACAGGGCTGGACTGAAATGGCTATACGGACTTAAATGTTTATGCTGGGGCCTGGATACTCAACTTCGGAAACAAGACCATTAAACTAGAGCAAATTTATATTTTTCAGACACATCTTAGAGCACCGGGCTGTAAGTAGCAATATATAGCGGGCTACAAAACTACGATACTAAGTTTTTCAAAAATTGCTTGTTGTCACACATCAAAAACTACCGCTATGTAACTAGAAAGAGATACATTACCTCGTCACTTTACATCCTGTAAGTTGTTGAAAAAAGAAGTGAAGCATTGCAGAGTTCTAAAGAAGGTCTGAGCTGCATTTATTAGCAACACAACAAACACACACTTTGGCTTGGGTCAAGTCTTAATGCTGCGTTCGAGGCAACTCGTAACTCGGATACTTCCCAGTTCAGACCTAAAAGTGTTCCAGGAATTCTAGTATGTAAACAAACCAACATGGCAGCATTATAAGATTTATGCATTATCAACCTGCTCATCTGAGTGAAACAGAGGAGGGGAAACGGTGCCTAAGGTAACAGAAGCTTGTACTTTACAGTATTTGTCATTATTTAGAGACTGCCATATTGTTTAGGCAGTGACGTGATGTCACAAGTCGTAACTCGGAGTACATTGATCTGGTATGAGTTCACGGGTGGGAAGTTAGGAGTGCACTTTGACGAGTTACAGGTGGAAAAAACACGAGTAACAGGTTGCATCGAACTCAGCATTACGACAGTCACCACGCGTGCTCATGGGTAGCAGAGTCTTTATGTGGCAGGAAATAGATCCTACTCATAGCATCTTTAAATTAATAACGTTCTTTGCTCAGG
Source organism: Scarus forsteni (assembly GCA_036419115.1). Lineage (NCBI taxonomy): Eukaryota > Metazoa > Chordata > Actinopteri > Labriformes > Labridae > Scarus > Scarus forsteni. Next base: position 301,151 of record JAZDUH010000217.1, on the reverse strand, counting down.
TCATAACCTGAGTTGTTACCGTGTTAACGTCTTACAAGCCTTTGGGCTCTGTGTACCACTGAGTCCCCTCACACAAGGAGAGGGGAGAATGTGGAGCTGTTATTTCAATGAAGATCACAGGATGCATTATGTATTTATGCACAAAAAATTACTGCATTAAACATATTTAGTCATAGATCTGGTGATTGTCTAAAAACAGTTTATTTCAAATGCATTTTTTCATGGATTCAATGACTTGCATTGAATTACTTACACTTATAAATTAAAAAATTGAGGGCTTTATAGGCCACCCTATGATGTCATTGTGATTCCAAATGGTAGTTATTGTATTCCATATTATGATGCATTTCTGTTGCTCTGTGATTATTTAATAGAAAATAGACAAGTAATTGGTCGTCTCTCAGTATTATTGAGTTGATATTTTCTCATTTATTTCTAGGAGCACTGAAGAAGAACATCCTTACAAAGGACATAAACCAGAAGGATGCAGAGAAGGCTCTCTCAAAATGGTTTACAGGAGCTAGGGACAGAGGGGGCAAGCGGGCCGCCAGAGCGCAGAGGGAGTTCACCAAAAGAGGTGAAACACAGGCCCTCCAGTCTCAAGATGAGACACAAATCCAATAGAGCTTAGCTATCTGGTCCTGGAAGTAAAAGTTTATATAAAGACAAGTATTTGTTTACAGATTTTAAAAAAATGTCAATTGAGGATATGATTGGCAAATATAATTTAAAACTAGAACTACTAAAAAGAGTGGGTAGGCAACGTTGAGACTGTACTTCTGTTTGGAGTTTTGTGTTGGGTTTTTGTCTGTTCGACCTTCTGTTCAATTTCTGTTCAACCTTGTCAATCTTTTAATGCTATCTATTCTCAATGTGCAGTTTCTGCATTTTCTAGTTACAGTGTGGTAGTTTAACTCAGATGGTAGTGATGACACTGACTCAGAGTCTTCAAATTGTTCTGCCTTTATTGCCCAAAACCTCTTATGCATGCTGTTTTAAGTCAAACCAAAACTCTTTTTTTTTAAAGTACAGTGAAGACAGAACAATGGAGATAGCCATTAAAAATAGTTCCCAGGCCTGCCATCCTGGTTTGATATGTATTTCCTTAACATTTTGAGCAGTAAAGTGAATGCAGCCACTTGCAGTGCTTACAGCACTGCACAGTGTTTATACCCTAAAGTGCTTTGTTTTTCATGATGGGGAAGTTTATATTAAATTCAAGTTTGTTTTAAGCACAGCTGTGTGTTGTCGTTTTTGTTTTGAATTTAATTTTTTAAGTGCATTATTTTACATTTTTGCCAGGGCTTCAGCCTAGGAATCTGCTGACCTGCTCTTGATGCAGATAGTGCCGACAATTCTCATACAAACCCACTCCTACAATCTGTGTTTAAGTTCATGCAGTCTGTACAAATATCTTTAGTTTTACACAAAAGTACAAGAAATTGGTATCTATTTTTGTATCCTGACATTACATGAATTTATATTGAGCAATTGTTGTACTTAGCATTTAATGACCTGATTTTAATATTCTCTTTGGTGTTCAGGGACCCACATGTAGAGCAGTATAGGAAACCACAGCCAAATCAACATGGGACCAATTCTGAAACCCTGTGAGGCCCAGTGAGATCTTTTTTTCAGGCAGTGTTTAGGGCCTTATATGGGTATTATATCTATTGCTCAGATAGGCCCAATGTAGAGCTCAATTGGTTCCCACTTGAGGCCCGTGTAGACAATCCCAGGTGGGGCCTCTATGGAACCTGTGGACAAACCCACTCTAAGCCCTTATTTACAGCCCACTTTGGCACCACACAAGGCCCAGTGAGATCTTCCTTCCAAGTAGAGATGGGGCCCAAATGGAACCCTTATGAAATGCCCAGAAAGGCCCCTTGTGAAGCCCAGGTAGATTCCACTTGAAGCCCATATGGGCAGTTACAGGTTGGGCCTTTATGGAACCCGCGGACAAACCCACTTGGGACCTGTATTTGTAGCCCACATATAATCCATCTGGGGCCCACATGGACATGCTGGCTGGGTTGTAATGCAGTTGCACACAATGGCAATTACATGCCAGGAGACAATTTGATTCTTAACCTTGAGTGCAAGGTGTTAGCCACTATTAGCTCTGCTAATGATAACCCCTAATAGTAACCATTACAAAGCATTAACTCTACTCGTATAACATCATATTAAATTAATTGCTGTCAACAGATTCATGAAATGAGAGATAAATGAATTATGACCTGAAATTAAATGATCTAATTCACCTTTTTATAATCTCACTTAAAGAGTTGCTGGAAAATGCCTCAATTTGAGGTATTTTCATTGCAATTCATTTGATTGTGGCAGTTCCAAAGATTGTTCTCCAACCCCCCAAAACTCTAGCACAAGAAGCCCAATGCATAAAACTCTACAGCTTTAATGGCCCAATCAAGGGACAGAGGCGGAGCTGCAGATTTGAAGACAACAGAAAGTGACTGCATGATTCAAAACAACAGCGGTGTGTAAAGCTGTCTCCGTGGATGCAGCAAGATCAGCAGTTTTATCAAAAATGGACTCTATGTCTAAAACACTAGTCTAAGGACTGAAGTGCTCGTAGTTTGAGCTAACGGCTAACAACAGGGTTGGGCTTCTCCTTCATACTGTGGGTTTATATGATTGGTCTGTGAAGAGTGTGACGAGCGGTTGATCATCTAATCACCAGCTGCCCTGGTATTTTGAGGCGTTACCCTCTGACAAAACCAAAACGGTGAAATCAGATTAAAAATTAGATTGACAAGATTAAAATAAAATTTTACAAAAATGGAGAGGAGCATTAATTTAGCTAAACAAATAAACTACAGTTAAAATAAAAAAATAGAATAAATACAGCTAAAATGAAAATAAATGAAAAGAGCATAAAAAATTAAGTAAACAGGTTGCAACATGCAGAGCCTTTAGCAATATCAACTTCCTTATGAAGGAAAATAAATGACAATCAAGAGGAAATGAGACTCTGAATGAGATGGAGGTATACACAGTACTAACTATTAACAATAATTACACCACAGATTTAATATATCCATGACAGGGGGTGGAGGCAGAGGTATACACAGTATTAACAATTTACAATATTTACACTTAAGACGTGACTATAATCATGATAGGGAGAGCAGAGAGGACAAGCAGAGAGGGGAAATCATTTAACCACCTGAAAAAAATGGCTGTTTTGGCCCGCCAGTGCGACATGGTGTCATGAACTCAGTCCCAGCAGGCACCATTTCAATTCACAACCTGTGCACCATTTGTCCAAGGTCAAATTTACAGTAGGCAACAACATTGAAGGAGTAAACAGCGAGAGTTTATTCTCCAGAACCTGATGAAGTGATATTAGAGGAGGAGTTATAAAGTCTGATAGCAACAGAAAGGAAGGACTTCCTGTGCGCTCTGTGGTCCATTGTGGGGGGATGAGTCTCACACATTTTAACAAACAGATACTAAGAGCGTCTGTTTGATAAAATGAAGACAAACACAGTCCTCTTATACTCGGTGCTGTTTCACTGAATCTGAGGTAAATGTTTTTCTTGACATCTCTTAGTCCATCTATCCCTCTGACTCTCTAAGTGCTCTGAAGTGTAAGCTGGGGTAAGTTAGAGGTAAGGGAGATTTGCAAGAACAATGTGGGCCCAAAGCCAGCAGCCTGGCTCAAAGTGCAAGGAAGAGGGGCAGTAACGGTTGTTTTAAGTGCTGGAAGTAAATCTGAGGATTCAATAAGTCTCCAGTCACCTCTATTATTCAGAAGACAACACAAAGAAAACAAAAGAACTAGTGTGTGTCTCCTTCTTCCCATCCAGCTCACAGTGGAGAGCTTGATGCGTTTGGTGCATAATTGATCGGTGTTGTATCTGTCTCCACCGGGTGAAACGTCATTGTTCTGATGGGATAACTGAACTGTAAGGAAAACGTGCTGAGATGTTTCCTGTTGGCTCCATGTCTGACAGTCCACATGTTCACACAAATACACTCAGTGTTACTTTTGAGGCTTTCCATATGTGGTAATGGGACAGTTCAGCTCCTCTCCACTGAGTTTTGGTAACAGGTACTTTGTTCTTCATCACAGGTTTAACCTTGATGGCACCTACTCAGGGGCGGACTGGGGTGGGGAGGGTGGCCCGGGAAGTCATTGACAGAGAGGCCAACTTCATGCGCGGTGTGCAAAGCAACCAAACGGCGACACAATTTTCCCATACTATGAGGGAAAAAAGACTAATTTGACATTGTTTTGGACCATAATAATATAGCAGGGCTGCCAACTTTTCAAAAAACCTTGGAGTGAGATTTGGTGAAGGCAATCAAAATTTTGCCCGCAAACATTTAACACAAAATACCTGATTTTGTGCAGGTTTAATCAGACTATATAGCACTCAGAAGTAACAAAAAGGTGCATGTGCAATCAACTTAGGTTAAAGGTAAAAAATAAAATTAAAACAAATGCTATATTCTGCTGTCTGATACGTCAAGCTCTTTAGACCTACATAGTGATATTTAAACAATAACTATAATGTCATTGTTCCTCATAAGTCTATGTCCTACCTGTCTACAGGTTTGTGTTCATGCACAACCAGTAGTTCCAAGACAGGGTTTACTCACCAAAAACACTGGTCTGATAACCACTACAGCAGCTTTACAAGAATTAAAAGCTCAAAACAATATATAAATCTAAATGAATTTTTTAATGAAAAGCTGAAGTAAATCAAACTATACTTTGATTTTATTTTTTTATCAAACTGTCAACAAGCCGCAACAAAACAAAATCTGAATATATCACGTAACTTAACAATACACAAACCTTTACATAATTAACCAATTAAAGCCTGTTGTATCTTATTTCATACATATGTATTTGATACCTTTATCAAATCAATATGACCAACAAATACAAAAGAAACATCTTATTCAGATAAATGGTAAAAAGTGTCTTTAAATGGATTATCAGTTGCCAACAACAACTTATTCTATGAAATGAGATACCAAAAATGTACGTGTTAAATTTCATATTCTTTTTTTCTTTTTTTCTTTGATTTTAGTTGAAAGTAGGATTAACATTTCAGCTCCCAAAAAGTAGAATTTTCTGGCTATTATTTGTGCATTCATTTTTTAATGGTCCAGTGTGTAGTTTTTAGCGACATCTAAAGGTGAGGTTTGAGATTGCAGCACTCCGGCGCTCCCCCCTCCCTTTCGGAGAACCCCTGAGCTACGGTGGTCTTCCAAGGACAAGAAGCGTTTTTTCAACATGGCGTCGTCAACGAACGTTTCCAGCTACCAAGCTATCAAATGTCTCTGTTGATTCACCACATTTGAAAGTTCAGAGAGCATTACCAAAATGTGGTCATTTGAGCCATAAAACGCACGGATACAAACTTCATTGCGGTATTTCGGACATTCTGTTAAGCGCGCCATTATGCTATCGAAGAAACTTCCGGTCGGCTCCAAAACAAGAGCCTAATTTACAAAAAGCGTTAAAGAACTAATAGGAGATAATGAAGAATGCTTTTATTTTGAAAATGGTAAGTTTGCTAGTGGCTGATTTTTAGCTGAATGCCGTCTCAAGCCGACTTGACATTTATATTACGATAAATGTAATATATAATATTATGATATTGTTACGACCTGAGGCTGTTTTTTATTTGAGTCCGTTTTTCCAAGTCTTTTGTCTGATGACTTTCATTTTGAAGTCTGAGGCCGTATTATCTGATGGAGGTTTTATTGAGGGGGGGTTTCTGATGCCGTTTGGTCTGAGAAATGACACAAAGGTTTTCCTGAGACCGACGTATCCTAAAAAGTACACCTTACCAATGTGTACATGTGCTACTAAATGACAAATTAGGAGCAAACAATAAAATTAAGGAGTACGGTGAAAATCTTTATCTTTGTCTCATCAACAGCGCTATATAGCTCAGTTATCAGCCTATGATTTCTGTCCACAGAAAATTGCTTGTGGCCGTGAAATAAGCCTCTCATAGCAGATACATTCTCTGCGTCTTACTCCGACTTCTCCCGAAAGTAAACAAATAAATTCAGCTCCATATAAGAGTACAATTCCACACTTAGTCTTACCTGTCCAGCAAAAAACAGGCAACTTCTGCGTCTGTCTGCAAACTTATCCTTCATGGACTTCCATCTGGGAAAGGCAGCGCCGATGTTGACCCTGTTTTTTGTCGTAGCCTTTCCCGATTGCGTTTGGCTTCATCCCATTTTCATTTCTTTGACAATGATTCATGCTCCACTGATGGTAAATTGTACGTGTGGTCCTCCATGTTTGTTTGTATTAGCACAGCTGCTTGGTAATCACTCTCTTCTTCTTCGTCTATTTCACCACTGTGCATTTCCGGCAGGCGTCGAAAAAAAACGCGAAAGCGTATTTTTGTCTGTTCTGGGTTACAGTAGAAAAGATGGCGACGCAAGATGGAGGCCTCTATAAACGGGCGATCCGCTCCTAGATTGATATAAATGACTTTTCTAAGGTAACGAAAACGAAACATTCATTATTTAAGGCTGATTAGAAACTACTTTTAATATAATTTTAAATAATATATTCAATTTTTACCAAGTCTGTTATTTTATATATTTTTTCGTTTAGCATTTAATAATACACACTGGACCTTTAAAGGGTTAAATTATGTAATGCAAGTAAATATACAATTAGCCTAGATTTAATTATCCTTTAGTAAATGAACAAAGTTTTGGTCTCAATTTGTAGGCTGTAAGTCCACATTACTATGAACTATGTATTAAAAAAACTTTGAAAATATATGTAGTAATTTTAATTGGAGGACAATAAGGAGTGAAAATTCAGAGTCAGAATTTAATTAGAAACTTGATCTGTTCAAGTTCACATCTAATATTTGTGTCATAAATGAGAGGATGAGGGTGTCACAGCCAGGCAGAGGGGAGTGGGAGTTGGGGCTAAAATCTTTCAATAGTTAAAATTGTCAACTAAAATGTTTATAAGACTTGACTTGTATTGTACAGTCAGAAAAACATAACCATACAATTGGAAAACCTTTATTTGTGTTTACAGTGGGGATTTTGGGGGGACAACTTTATAGAAGGCGGGGACACGACCAGTTGTTTAATTTTTGTTTTATTCTAGTGGATAAACTCTGACATACTCGGATGAATGTTTGTCCTTTTAGGCCCCCACACACTAAAGATATTTTTACCTCATTTATGCACTGTCCACTAATAATGGCCCTGAGACCCACTTATGGGCCTCCAGCCACAGGTTGAGAACCACTGCACTAGGTAGTAGATTGTATTTGAAGCTTGATCCTTAAAAGATTGCTCACATAATGAAGAATAGGCCTATGTGATCCAGGGAACCTCAGGATGAATTTATCATTTAGAAAACAGTGAGTGAGTGAAAACAGCAGCTCAGGACTGATGAACAATGTTGCATTTTGATTCATCAAAAGGTTGACTCGTCTTTTTTTAAGTCTCTGTGTTCATTTAAAATGTGCTCATGAGCTATCAAGACACAGTTTAAAGTATAAAATCACACATAGTGACTGACGATCTCTCACTGTCTGCTGGGATGCGTGTCTCTCTGCGCCTTTACGCACACCGGCACAAAGAGGAGCGCGTACACGGAAAGTGAAAGTTAAAGTCATACAACCATCCCATAAGTAGGCCTATGTTTTATGGTGGCTATATGGTATTTCTTGGCGATTTCTAGTGGGTACAGGGTGCATACCTGCATATCTTGTACATTACACCACACGACCTCTGTGTTCTCTCTGCGCTTTTGTGCCTCTGACTTGAGCGTGAGAAATCGGACGTGTGGCGTGAGTGCGTGCGAAACCAACCAAATGCGCGAGTCTCACGGCTAATGCGTGAAAGTTGGCAGCCCTGTTATACATCCATGACTGTCCCCCGTTTGAGCAGCGTAATTGACAGGCGACTCTGACACAGCCTGATCCGCCCCGCCCCTCTCTCTCATGTTGCGGCTGTGGCCCACCGCCCTTGGCCAGACACTAGAGAAACGGTAAACCAGCAGTTATTTCCTCAGTCTTGGCCGTACCGGCCCACTGAGGCAGCGGCCCACCGGGAAACCTTCCGGTGCTCCCGATGGCCAGTCCGCCCTTGCACCTACTCAATGCTGGGATGTTTATTAATTGCTGAGCTGAGTGATCATGTTGTCACTTTCATGCAGAGCAATAGCTGAGAACATTGAGATGATTGTGTTGCTAGTTCTCTGTCTGCAGTGTTTTATCACAGGAAGTAAGTTTTGTTCCAGAGATGGTTCAACAAGCCCATTTTATGTTTAGTTCTACATGCCTTTTTGTGTGTTAAAGGCCATGTATATCTATATTTTCCATATTTTTCCCACTCTTTAGACAGATGAACCTATCGACCTGTTGACATAACGAGTTATAAAATGAAAATAAAACAACATTTATGCTATTTGGTGGCACAAGGACCAACTGTGACACAAAGCCTAATCTTAACAGTGTTGAAATTCAAAGAGTTGATGAAACAGAGATTCTACTGTAGGAGTGATAACAGATCATAAACTTATTGGAAATCACATACACAACTGATTAAATTCAATTTATCCAAATCTGTTGCAGTTCTTCATGAATCTAAGCATTATTAAATAAAAACTGTCTTAAGATTTTGTACTATTCACACATACACTATATGGCCAAAAGTATTTGCTCATCCATCCAAATAATCAGAATAAGGTGTTCCAATCACTTTGTTGGCCACAGGTGTATAAAATCAAGCACCTAGGCATGCAGACTGCTTTTACAAACATTTGTAAAAGAATTTGTTGCTCTCAGGAGCTCAGTGAATTCCAGCGTGGAACTGTGACAGGATGCCACCCGTGCAACAAATCCAGTCGGGAAATTTCTTTGCTCCAAATATTCCACAGTCAACTGTCAGCTGTATTATAAGCGTGTGGAAGTGTTTGGGAACGACAGCAACTCAGCCACAAAGTGGTAGACCACGTCAACTGACGGAGTAGGGTCAGCGGATGCTGAGGCGCAAAGTATGAAGAGGTCGCCAACTTTCTGCTAAGTCAATAGCTACAGACCTCCAAACTTCATGTGGCCTTCAGATTAGCTCAAGAACAGTGCAGAGAGCTTCATGGATGGGTTTCCATGGCCGAGCAGGTGCATCCAAGCCTCACATCACCAAATGCAATGCAAAGCGTCTGATGCAGTGGTGTAAAGCACGTCGCCACTGGACTGTAGAGCAGTGGAGACGCGTTCTCTGGAGTGACAAATCGCGCTTCTCCATCTGACAATCTGATGGTCGAGTCTGGGTTTGGCGGCTGCCAGGAGAACAATACTTGTTGGACTGCATTGTGCCAAATGTAAAGTTTGGTGGAGGGGGGATTATGGTGTGGGGTGTTTTTCAGGAGCTGGGCTTGGCCCCTTAGTTCCAGACAAAGGAACTCTGAATGCTTCAGCATACCAAGACATTTTGGACAATTCCATGCTCCCAACTTTGTGGGAACAGTTTGGAGCTGGCCCCTTCCTCTTCCAACGTGACTGTGCACCAGTGTACAAAGCAGGTCCATAAAGACAAAGATGACAGAGAGTCTGGTGTGGATGAACTTGACTGGCCTGCACAGAGTTCTGACCTCAACCCGATAGAACACTTTTGGGATGAATTAGAGACAGACTGAGAGCCAGGCCTTCTCGTCCAACATCAGCGTGTGACCTCATAAATGCGCTTCTGGAAGAAAGGTCAGAAATTCCCATAAACACTCCTAAACCTTGTGGACAGCCTCCACAGAGGAGTTGAAGCTGTTACAGCTGCAAAGGGTGAACCAACGTCATATTGAACCCTATGGATTAGGAATGTGATGACACTTAAGTTCATATGTGAGTCAAGGCAGGTGGGCGAATACTTTTGGCAATATAGTGTAATACCTTATATATTATTCTGTGCTGAAACCTGGGTAGATACATACAAAGCAAATTTAGACCCAATAGTTAAACCACAGAGAAGAGAGATGAGAATAATAAAAAAAAAGTTGGATATCTGGAACCCTTTAATCAGCATTTCATTGGATCTTCTACTGTGTACAGTAAAGAAAACGTGTCCTCCTTTTTTTCGAACTTTTTTTTTTTTTTTTTTTTTACCTTGTCATGTCCAGCATTGCAACAGCAGAATTATGGTCTGGCTGCCATATTGTGCAGAACACATTTACTTTGCCAAGAGGAGCCATTTGTATATAAGGCTCCCCTTGAGTTTTAAGTGAAACTTTTTATTAGTGTTTTTGTTAATCCTTTTCTATTTGTTTTATTTTATGTTTGTCAATGCCATATATTGCCAAGTTGGGAGGTTATTGCTTGACCAAACAAGGGTGATAATAGATAGGAGAGAGGGAAGAAAATGGACAAAAAGTGAGAGAAAAACAACAAAATAACAGTAGAGAACAACCACAATAACTGAGCAGATGCATATAAACAGGAAACAGGAGAACCAGACAGCCAGCTGCTGAACCTGAGAAGAAACCGTATCCTGAGGTCTTTGACACTACAATCACAAGGAGCACCTGAGGAGAGAAGAACTGGAGAGATCGTTAGCAACAATGAGCACAGCAACAACAATTGTAGATGTATATATATACACATAAACATATATATACATAAACACACAGACATTGGCATCTGTAGGGGCGCAGCTGAAAGTGCAGATTATTTGGATTAAGTTGTGCTTTGTGTTTAGTGATCATGCAGAGTGATCCTGCAGATGTAGCCCCACTGCCTCTAGGGGCCAGACACACACTGAGAGGGCCCCCAGCGCCACGAGAGAGCACAGAGCAAAGGCAGCCCACCACAGAGCCAGGGGCGCGCCAACCGAGGAGAGGGCCGGGAGAAGAGGCAAGGGGAAGCAGGAGGTAGACACCCGACTCTGCGGGGTAAGGGCCCCAGGGGCCCAGGGGGCTGAGGCCCACAGGCCCCAGCAGACGCCGGGCCCCCGATCGAGCGTAGGGGGGCAGGAGATGGGCACCACGAGCCCAGGAGCAACCCATCCACCTCCTGCAGGGGAGGGCCCAGCCAGGCACCCGGGGGGACAGAACCAGCCCAGACCGCCACCCACTGCGGGCCAGCACCCGCCCCAAGCGCCCCCCGGCCAGACTCCAGGGACCATGGAGATCCCCATCCCCCCCCCCCCCATGTTTCCTGGTCCAGAGGCGAGCGTGGGCCTGAGGTCACCAGGCCCCTGGCACCCACACACCAAATGCAGAGACATACACTAATTCCACACAGCACATCCACCCAACATATTAATAGGGATCTGATGATCCATCGATACAGACCGACACAAGCGACGATCCAACCACACAGATGCAAAGCGAAACACCGATCAACACCGCGATCCCCAACACACGCCTCTGAAACCCTGACGGACACCGCGCCCCTGCCAACGCGCTGCCCCAAAGACCCCCCAAGCCCCATGCACCCAGCGCACGAGACAGAGACAGAGCCAAATGGCTCTGCCGCACCCAGGCAAGACACCGACCCGACAGCAGAGGACGCCCGCCGCATGCACGACAGGAGCGCCCCACCACACAAGAGCAGCAAGCCACGCCATCCTCCGACCCTGCAGCGCACCGACCCCAAAATCCCACAAAGCCAGGAAGCAAAACAGCGGGAGCCCAGCGCCACGCCCCCCACACCGACCACCAAACAGCGAAGCAAACTCCGACAACACGGACACACAAACCGCGGCACCCAGGCACCACAGTAGAACAAAACCACCAACACCAAGCCAGCCACGTCAATAGCTCCAACCCCGCACACGAGAAACACCCGGATCCAACCCAAACTGCAGCTACACATCCCAGGCCCGACAGAACACAGTCAAACGCCGGAGGCCAACAACAACGAAGATCAAACGTTAGCCCAGCTACCTCAACCACAGCGCCGCACCACCACCCGACACAACAAACAAACCCACAAGGCAACAGCGGGGGCGAAAAAAAAAGCACCCCACCCGAACCGAGCCCGCCCCAACTCCACAACACGACCAGACCACAGAGATGGCCACAATCCTCCACAAACCACCACTCCCAAAGGCCAGCACACCGCCCCACACTCCAGCAACAAAACCACCAAAATCGTCCCGCATCTCCCCCCCGCCCCAGGTCAAATGCAGCCGATCGCACCCAGTGAGCACACAGCACCGCCCCAAATCGATCGAAGGCCCCCGAACCGCCCCGCACCGAAATCGAACCGCGCCAGACCCTGCGACACCGGCAAACACCACATCGCCGTCCAAAGAATCAACACCGCACAGTCCCGAAACTGGTGACCCACACCCCCACATATTAATTACACAACGACACAACAACACAACAACATAACGCACCAGGACACCTCCACCTCTGTTGCCCCCCTCCAGGACAGAGGGCAATGAACACCCCCAGGGGGCTACCAGACCCCAGCTGCGTCAACTGCCCATAGCCCAAGCCCGTGGGTCCCCCTTACCCCGTGCCCCAGGGTGCATCCAGGAAACAAGGGTGTGGAAAGGGCCCCCTACCCCAGCTCTCCCGCTCAATAGTAGGTAGATGGTTGTGTTCCTAATGCGGTTAAAAATGGTTAAAATTGGGGGGCAGTCGACCAAACAGCTCTGGAGGCGATGCCCTCCAGGTGGTCAGCCTGAAGAGCCCCGCCCACCATACACCACCCGGTCTGTCCCCCCAAGGCCCTGTGTGTATGTTGTGTAGTGTAGTAGGTAATATGTGGTGATGTCTAAGTGCAATTAAAAGTGGGGAGCAAGCTCTATCAGGGTGCAGTAGGAGTGGTCTCTAAGAACTCCTCCACTGCACCTCCGTGCCATCCGAAGTCCTAAGTGTGTGGATGCGTGAAGGAGCGGGTAAGCTGGGGCTGTGGGGCGAGCTAAGACCGGAGAGAAGAGAACTTCCCTCCGGAAGGTGAGCTGCTCTAAGGCACTAATAGGCACCCCCGTTCCCCGGGACCCCCCCAGGCCCAGAGCCCAGGGCTGCAAGAGCCAGAAAGCCCGGCGCACCCCGGGCGATGCACACGCGCCACGTCCTAGAGAGAGAAGAGGGGCATATACATACATACATACATGCATACTAGGGGTGTAAATCACCAGCCCCAAGACGACACGACACCGACCCCCCGGACAACGACACGACACCCAGCGACACCACAAAGTCTGCCACGACCCGACCCCGGCACAACACGATCCAGGGGCCCCCAACCGACCAAAGACGACACCATGCACCCACCGAACACAACCAGCCACATCCAACCCGAAGCAAGAAACAAACACAGAACAACTCCGATAGCTCCACCACCGAAATGCGGAACAAGCACGAGCACGACAGTCCGCAGAGGACCACAACCCCCTCCAGGATCCAATCATGCTCCAAAACGAAAACAGGCCCAATCCAGGCAAGGCGCTCTCCCTCCCCCACCACCACCCCATGGGTCCCACCGCCCCACCGCAATGCCCGCTCACCACACCAAGCAATGACGCAAAACTGCAACAAAGACAACCGAACCACCATCCAAACCCCACCACTACTGATCTCCAACACCCAACCATGCTCCACCAAACCAAAAACGCGCAGCCCCGATCTGAATAAAACCCAAACACCTCCCATGCTCCAAACCAGAACCACCAACACAACCAACCCAACGCCGATGATTCCGTTCCACCACGACGCCCGACAACACAGCCCGCATGCCCGCGCAACCAGACCCCACCCCACCACCCAGCGATCAATGCAGAGGAGGGACGACACCAAGCCCCCGCCGCCCCGCCCCCCAACCTCATGAAACTCCACGAATCAGCGCGCCACAAAATCAAAAGATGACACAACCCACTGCCCCCACGCGACAAAGCACCCCGACATTCGCGCAGTACGCAACCTCCGCCGCCAGGCCAACCCCATATGGAACGCCCCCAAGTTCAAATATACACGGATTCTAACACGTGAACAACATGTAAAACACATGTAAACAACACGTGAACGACACGTAAACAACACGTAAACAACACGTAAACAACACGTAAACAACACGCAGACAACACGTTGATTTTTCACACGTTGTTTACGTGTTGTCTACGTGTTGACAACATGTAAACAACACGTAAACAACGCGTGGAGGACAACTTCATTTCATGGCCCCTTGGCCACTTACCCAGCTTGGCTCGTATGTTCCCATTGGCTCCTGAGCAGCAGGGTAAAACCATTTCTGACAGCATGAGGGGGTTTCAAACACCATTTAAAATGACAAGGAACTTTGTTCTTTGCCATTGTCTTCCCTTGTTGTGTTTCTTATTTAGAACACACACACTCACGGGTATACTAGGGATGGGCATTTTATCCGATGCGCAATCAGTGTATCGTTGCAAGGGTCTATGGTAGATTGCAGCGGTTGGAGTGGTGTGCATCGGATTAGAAACTGGGCTGAAGCCACAGTGCATCGCCTTGTAAAAGCTTTGCACTGGTAAAATCCGATGTCATGTTATTATATTTATTTTTTTTTAATTTAAAATTATTATTTTCAGTGTGCTGAAAGTGCTGTTATTTTCAAAGTGCTGTTTATATGTTTAGTCTAAATTGTTAATGACAGCTTTGAAGGCTGAGCTCCACTACTGTTAGGCCTATGTCCCCGTTTGTCAAATAGGCCTACTTTTTTATGTTGACAAACACACCTCCTGACTGCTTAAGTAGCCTACTGTAAGTGGTCTGAGGTGGTCTTGAAGGAAAAATAAAGTTGAGTTGAATTTGCACAGATTTGCATCGTTATTGCATCGTGATTGCATCCTGATTGCATCGTGGTAGGAAGATAAATCGTATCATCCTGAATTGGTAGATGCTTCATGTAAATGGTTAGGGTATCGTACCGTAGCCTACATATGAGCCAAATGTTACACTGGGGATTTGGCTGCGCATGCGCCAGCGTCTTCCGCCTGAAGTGACAGGTTTTGTCTGTAATTTTCGAATTAAACGAAAAAACAAACTCAAATTTTTTGCCCAAATGCCACCCAAGAAGCCTCAAGCCGAGGACATGGAGGAGATTAAGCAGTCTCTAAACTTCATGTCGGAGGAGTTAACAAAAATCGCGAAACAGCAGACAAGACTGCTTGGACTGATGTTCACCTTGGAAAAACTAAATGCATGATTTTTGGAAATAGGGCAATAGATCATAATCAAAATATTAAAATAAATGATGTTGAAATTGTAACTGTGTGTGAAAACAAATTTTTAGGTGTTATAATTGATAACAAACTGAATTGGAAATCTCACATAAATCATGTCTCAGCTAAAATTTCCAGATCCATCTCAATCCTGTATAAAGCTCAAGATATGCTAAACCAGAAGTCTTTGTACATGCTGTATTATTCACTCATTGTCCCATACATGACATACTGTGTAGAGGTCTGGGGAAATACTTATAAAACAAATACACACAGTATTTTTCTGCTCCAAAAAAAAGCTATACGAATCATAAGTAAAAAGCCATATCGTGAACCAACCAGTCCCCTTTTCTTGCAATTTAGTATACTAAAATTTACAGACCTAGTTGATTATATCACAATACAAACAATGTTCAAAACAAAAACTGGTCAATTGCCACAAAGTATTCAGAAGCTGTTTATAATGAGAGACAATCAATATAGTCTGAGGGGTACATTCATTTTTCAAAAACCAAAGATACGAACAAATACCAAATTGCATTGTCTGTCTTGCAAAGGAGTTAATTTATGGAATTCCTCACCTAAAGGAATAAAAACTTGTAGTACATTACAAATACTAAAAAGACTTTACAAAAACCACATCATACAAAAATATGTATTGGAAAATACTAATTAATAGGTATGACATATTACATACTTTCAATTGTTAGTCACCATAGCATGCACTTGTATTGTTTTTCCACGCAATAACTTTGGGATTTTCTTTTTTGCTGTTTATCTAATGAGATGAGAGGGGTAGGTCCCAATAAGCTTAAGTTTCAACCTACACCCTTTCGGGTTCTCTTGGAAATTTCGAAATTTTGAAACCATGTTTTGATTTTGTAAATTGTTTCATGTTTTGCAAGAGAACCGAAATAAATTTCATTCATGAAGATGCATATCGTATCGTCCTGGGGATGGAGATTTCCATCCCTAGCGTATACACAGACACACACACACACACACACATATATATATAGAGAGATAGACAGATATATATATATATATATATATATATATATATATATATATATATATATATATATATATATATATATATATATCTATATATATATATATATATATCCGAATTTACTGAGGGGACCTTCCCAAGTGATTATTTAAGTTCCTATCTATCTATCTATCTATCTATCTATCTATCTATCTATCTATCTACCTTCAATATATATATCTATATATATATATATATATATATATATATATATATATATATATACATACATATATATATACATACACATTTATATATATATATATAAATGTATATATATGTATATATGTATATATGTATATATATGTATATATATATATATATATATATATATATACTGTGTATATATATTGGGAATAAAATTGCCTCCTTTTACTCTGCTATTGCTTTTCTTTGTAAAACAAATATTAAAAATAAAGAACAATTTTGGAGGGAAATACTTATGACTGCACAAGTTTGAGTATCTGTATTTGGAAACTTTCCTCTTTGAAAATCTAATATATGGCTGGGAGGGTGCACTAAATTCTTAAGTATTACTCGCACAGAATGGTATAAAGTCGTAACGATTTTATCATTATCCTCCAAGTGCTTTTTTGCGGTGCATTCGCGCTTGATAAGTAAATCCTGTAAATAACTTTGTTTCCCATGTTTCTGATTTAAAGTGCTGCACAGACCCACCCTGCGTCAGCACAGCCCCTCACTCTTCACATCCAGTCTTTAAGCAACATTCCCTGACAACTTCTGAAATCATACAATTAATTCAATTATCTTAATCGCCAGTGAAATATTTTTATTTTTGTATTCACGACTGCAAATTAAACTGTTTTTAGCCTATTCTTTCATGATACTGTAAGCTGCATGTAGCAGGTCTCATTCCATCTTATCAAAAGTGCTCTTAAAATTATCGTTTGAAATTAACAATGCTGTCTGAAGCATTTTTGAGTAGACTGATCAGAAAACGCTGCAGAGACTGTCTTAAAAAATATTACTACCCTAAAGATGCTAATTGACCCTTCGCTAAGCCCCGCCCCCCTTGGTTACTGTTGCTACGCCTGTCAAGCTTTCCCTCCTAGCATGAAATATGGAGTTTTTAGCGGTACCGGTGAGTGATATTTCTCAGGCGATATGTGCAAATTTCTGGACATATTCTACAGCAATCTCAGAGAGAAGCAGACAGAAGGGTCTTCAATATGCTTTTGAGAACTACATTCACCAAATTAAATGTTGGAGGAGTTTGAATAAGGAGTATGTTAAAATAGAGGGAAAAGCGCACAGATCTCAGTGCAAGCGCCAAACACCCCATGTACTGTCACTTCACGTCATAAACAATCATATAGAAGAACAACAATGTTCCTGTACAGCAGGGTAAGCCGATATGTATTATATACATTTAAATTAATGTTATATCAGCTGTCATTATAGTGTTTTTGCCGATTTCTTGCTCAACTAAAATTGCGTTTGTTTACAGCGCGCCAGGATATTGCTCACATATAGTGGGACTGATCTATACACTAGATCTAATTAAGGCACAAAAAAGCCTAGCAAAATCTTGCACAAGTTTGCCACAACAATGGCACAAACCAAGGGGTTGCAGCATTAATGCAATGCCGATCTCATCTGTTGTTGTCGCCAAAGCCTGACGTGAGCGTAGGCGGAGACCCATAGATTGCTGCTACAAGGGAAGCAGGTAGGATCATACAGTATTTAGGAAGATGAGGCGCTGCATAATGAGCTATTTGTTGCATATGGTCGCTATTGTGTAATAAAAGTAAATAAATACCACTACCTGAGGGAAATGCGGTATTTGACGGGTCTGAGGTATCACTTTTTTACTACTATGATAACCCAGATGATGGCGCTCTTGTCTAGGTTCTTAGATTAATTTCATCGTTTTATTCACCCCAAGAGAATATCTTACTTAAATCTTAAAGGGCCTATGATGAGAATCTTACTTTGGTAAAACTAAAATTAATTTAAACAAATAGAATCTGAGCAAAACAAGTCTTTCAGTAGTGCTTAAGTGGCCTACCAGATTTTTTTTTCCTGGCAATAACTATATAATTTTTAAAAGTAAATTACATATTTACATCCTTCAACTTTGAGAGAGAGAAGCCATTTAGCTTTGGCATAGATTATTTAAAGTTCACCACAGATCTAGTCCAGTAACTATATGGATTGTAAAAAATTGTAAATGTTCCTAAACTAAGTATTTCAGCTTCTTGATGCCATATTTTTCCAGGAGCTGCCCTGTAACAGATGAGGACTTAGATTTACTGAGGAGGCAGGTAGGAACATCCATCAGCTACCTTGTCAACAGACCTCCTGTTGATATCACTGTGGGAGAAAACAAGTACCCCCTTGGAAGTGGTTTGAGCCATCAGGTGAATGAAATGAACTTATTACTGAGATTAGATAAGTGATTTATTTTCATGAAAAATCATTTGAGTTCCATACATGAAGTGGTATTTCACACAAGAGTAACAAGAATAGCAAAAATGTAACTATCTATGGGCAGTACATTAAAATGTACAAAAAGTATCCCCAAGAAAATAGTAACAGAATGTTTAAAGATGTTAGTACAATGTATACACAATTCTCTATTGAAGCTCTACCAGTAACTGCTGTTTTTTAAGGTGCACAAATTGTTTTCCAGCAAGACAAAGAACCACAGCACACATCCAAAAAGCACACAGGAATGGTTGAAAATGAAAAAATGGACTGTTTTAAAATGGCCAGTAATGAGTCCTGATCTGAATCCGATTGAAAATCTTTGGTATGGCTGAAACCTGCCATTGGGGAAAATAAACCTGAAAATGTTCAAGAGCTTGAACAATTTGCATTGGAAGAGTGGGAGAAAATACCAGCTGAGAAGTGCAAGAAGCTTATAGATGGCTACAAGAAACATTTGGAGTGCTGTTTTTTAAGGTGCCAAATGACCCCACTGCACACTGCAACAAAATACTGAAGAGGGGTGCCATTATTACTGCACATGCTTTTTTTCACTTTTCTCTTTAAAATTACAATATGTAACCTGTAAAAATGTTTTTTTTGTTAAAGTATTTTGGACCTTCAATTAAAAGATCCTGATGACATAAATTTGGTAAATTTCAATTTCTTTCTGGATTGTGTAAAAGTAATGCAAATAATGAAAGGGTGCCAATAATACCGAGCAGGACTGTATGTATTCACATTTGGCTCTAATCTTTGATGATGTGCTGTTGGAAGTTGGACAACGCACTTACTACGTACCAGATCTGATTAATGTTTGCAAGACGGGAAATTGGTATCCTACCAGAAACAATCTTAAATTTTTTAATTTTCGCAATTGCCCTCTCAACATGAACCCTGTGCTTGGCAATCTTTTTTGTCATCTCAACATATGCATGTGGCATCTGACGGTTAGACCTGGCAAAAGGTGGGATGTTCAGTTTAAGACCGATCTCCTCCACTTCCTTCTCAATCAAAAACCCTTTATCAGTCATTAGTCCATCTCCAAATTTAAGGTAGCCACACTGAATGCAACCTTGCAATAGCTCTTTGATGTTGCACTGATTAAAGATCTCCTTGTCTGAGATTGACCCTGTGAAGAGAGCAGACACATACATAATTGCCCCTCTTGGGTCACAGGCAACCAATGACTTTAGAGTGTTGGTAGATTTATATGTGGAGTAGGTTTGACTCTGAATAATTAAGGAGCTGGGCCTCTCTATCTTAAGTTCAGTGCAGTCTAAAATAGCAAATGTAGTTGGGAAGTCCTGTTTAAAGTTGTCAGGCATGTTCTGTGAAATTATGTCTCTGTGTGGCCAAATGGGCAGGTGGCCAAGTCGGTCATACATGTAGTCCACCCAGGAGTTTATTACGGTGCTGACACTCTGTAGTCGAATTTGAAACCTATATGCTAAGTCCTTGTGGTCGAAATTTTGTCTCAACTTCATCAGTGTGAGTAAAAACTGGGTGCGCAAGGGCATGTTTTGGGCCTCGATGTCTACCACTTTATAGGTCAGGGGAATCTGTGTTTGTGGTGCAGTGGGGTCATTTGGTACTTTCAAAAATTCACACAAGCTGTTAAATTATACTACAAAGTATCATTTACCCCTTATATTTGACATAAACCTTGTCAACGACAAAACCCCACCAAGTCTCCTGTTAAACCTATGAGGATAGCATATTCCGCAAGGTATTGCTGAGTTGTCACAACTACCATAGACTATCTGGCATTGTCCATGGAGGAAAAAGCAAAAACATGATTTCCTGAAAGGAAAGCTTTTAGTGACATTCTTTGCTCCTCTTTAAAGCTGGGGTTGGCGATCTGATTTAGATACACTTTTTGAAATACTGGTTAAAATGGTCTTTATGGCCCGATGGTAATCAACTCATAATGTGTTCTTAAAACAGAGCGAAAAATATCCGCTATCTACAGCAGGAGTAAAACAGGGAAAACCCCAACCAATAATCTTGCAGGGATACCTTCTTTTACACCAATCAAATCCCGTCGCCATTCTCCGTGCCTGCTGTGAGTGCATTTTCCCGGTGTGCACCGACAGTGCGTGTAGCATGTAGCATGTAGGGAACAGACTCCGCTGGAGAATGCTTACCTTTCTAAGTTTGTTCCGCTGTTGGCTCTAATCTCGCGAGAACTGCCGTCCATGCTACTGCAGGTGGCAGTTCTCGCGAGACTTCTTCTTCGGTGGTTGGCATCCATCATTTTGGAGCATTACCGCCCCCTTCAGGCTAGAGACAGACAGCTAGTTCTCCAAAATCGCCAACCCCAGCTTTAAGAAAAGAAATTGGGTCCATTTTAATAAAACTGCAGATATTACCTCATCCACGCAGATCGCCTCAGAAACTGCCATTGTTTTCAAATATGCAATTACTTCCTGATGTCATGCCATCTACACTGCAGGGTTAATTCAAGAGCTAGAAGTGCTAAGGGAGCCACATGCTTCCCTTCTCTGCCTCCTCTGCAAGCTCTTTTATGGCCTTCCTCAGGTTCCCTCTGGTCATGCCTGCATTCCTCAGAAGGCGTGTGGTTGATAGGCCCACGCATCCAACCTCCACTGGGTAGATGGAGGTCTTTCAGCCAGCCTCCTGGCACTCAGCAGCCAGGGCCCTTTTTCGCTCTTGGGCAGCCTTGATCCCCTCTTCTGCTGGTACTGTGAGCTCTATGAGGTGGACAGCTCTCGCCTTGGTGGACCACACCACTGTGTCAGGGTAGAGAGATGAAGGAGTGATCTCCACTGGGAAATGGAGCCACCTGTCAAGGTCGACTCTCATTTCCCACTCCTGGTTGGGGAAAAACAGTTGAGCAGACCAGTGCCTTGGTGTTTCTTTGGGGCTGATGTCCCTTTTTCCCCCACCTTCCCTGACGAAGCTGGTATGGCTTGGGTTGTCTGCTGTTGTGGTTCCTTTGCCTCTGCACTGGCGCTCCTCCAGTATCTTGGCTAGCTTTCTCAAGACCTGGTCGTTGCTGAGTTTGCAACACTCACTGCGTAACCACTGGTGAAGGTTCCAAGGGCTGGAAAGTGTGCCATAGGTTGCTCGGATGAGGAAGCTGAGCCTTGCCTGAGGGATTTTCCACAGGTCTGCCCAACTGAGATTTCAGCTGGCGACTCCCTCCCAGGTAGTCCAGCTTCCTTGTTGGCCCTGCGACACAGCCTTGATCTTATAGCGCTCTTCCTCCATCCTCGTCACGTCTGCCACAACCATCTTCTTTTTCTCTTTGCGGCTAGCCTTGGACCAGAACCATGGTGCCTCTCCCCACCCTAGTCCTGCTCTTCCTGCCTGGACTCTGCCGACGATCTCTTGGTGTTGAAGACGACTTATGGCTTGGTCTACTTCACTTTGGGCATTCCACCTCCTTCCAGTCGGAACCTTGGCATTTGCGTTCCTGACTGTCTGGTCTGTGGACACTCTCAACTCGAGAACAAGCCTGGTCTTTTCCTGCCTGTAGCCCAAACTGATGGATTCGAAGGGGCAGTTGGAGGGTGTTCCTGCCAAAGAGGCCTGTTTCTGAGAGACATCATGGCAGCCCCAAACACATCACCCTCCTGTAGAGGGCAAACTGGTAGCACCAGACCTTGTACTTCCCAGGGAGTTGGCTTTAGTCAATCTTTGCCAGGCCTTCTGAGAGCTTTCATCACAGCTCTCCTCATCTGTTTGTCCGAGAGCTCTGCCGTGTGCCTCCCCAGGCTCAGATCGTGTTAATCGCGACTGTAATTAATTAATCGTGATTAAACAGATAAGTTGACATCCCTAAAAATGACCCCCAGTAGCTGCATGGTGGTGCAGCAGGAGTTTCAATCTGTTCCCTGTACATGTCTTGGTTTTCTCAGGGTACACTGATTTTCTACCAAATATCAAAACATGCTTAATCAAACCAGAGTCAGCTTTATTGGCCAGGAGTTTTTGACACTTAAAGAATTTGACTCTGTTAAACTTTGCTGTCTATGCACATATTAGATGAGATTTACACAAACAAAGATTTTTAAAAAAGAATTCAATTTTTTTCAAAGAAAATTAAAGGTACAAAATAGATTATGTACAACATAATTTAGTGATCAGTCAGAGCTCACAGGCCCGAGTAGACAATGTTGCAATGGTTTGGACTGCAAATGATACAGTTAACATACTATTAAGTTTGGTTAAAGAGAATCTACTTCAACCAGGGTCCATTGATCTGTGGGATAAAAGACAATGTGTACATGTTAGAAATAAACAATTTCTTCAGGAACTGTGGTCCAGGATTTGCAATAACAACAGAGTGCACCGGGAATGTAGACTGACATAATTGGTGACAATATCTAGGGACCCTTACTTGCCCTTAGACTACGTTCACACCCCAGCCCTTAATGCTCAATTCCAATTTACACCTTTAAATGTGGCCTGACTGCAGACTGCTCTCCTTACCACTAGCACAAGGGAGGAGAGAAGGTGTGAGTGGGTTGAACACAGCCAAGTGTCATCTTAACCAATCAAATGAACACCTCTCCTTGTCTTTGAATGTGCTCCCGGGCAGGCGCAGTGAAAATTTCAATCTCTTCGCCATTGACTCCAGCCTCGGTAAACTGGCGAATGCAGCCGTCCTTCCCTGGTCTGAAACAACGGACCAGGGCGGGAAGGGCTGTCCTCAGCCTCCCTCCTTCCTTTTCCTACCAGCAGTCCAAGAGAGCTAAGTGGAAGGAGAAGTGTTTCGACAAAATGTGTTTTTCCCATAACTGATTTTATTTTTCCCATTAATGATTTTGTGCTCTCTGGGCGTATGATACAAAAACAGCCGACAAGGAAGTTACTAATATGCCGTAAGGTGAAAGCCCTAGTTTCATCCCATTCTGACATATGGGGCGCTGCAGTTTTTTTACTCATTTAAAAAGATAAATTGATTCTGAGCAAGAGGTCAGAAGTTCTCCGTTAGTAATCCTGCAGATTT